>LOND01029061.1:0-14161 GCA_014220965.1 Paragonimus kellicotti
GATGGAGCGCACTCATAGGACCGCACAAGAATCACTTGGAACGGCTCACCACCTGCCTAGATTCACTGCCCACTGATCTCTGGAAGGATATTGTCTGAATCCGTTCGTGCGTAATCATTACATATTACTATCGAACGCCGTACATGAACGTAAACTCGTCTAACCAACCTTGCTTGAGGCACAATCGGCCGGAGTTGTTCTCCTTGCAACATGTCACTTTGACAGTAACCAAAGGGTTTCAGAGACGAGAGAGAGCATTCGATCACCCCTGACGTTCCTGAATTCCTAAAACCATTCTAATTTTCATTTTAGTGTTAGTATTAGTATCATCGTACAATTTCTTGTCATTTTTTGAACGCAAATCCATTATAAGTCAATAAACTTATATTGAGTTCTCTTTATCCAGCTCCTCACGACGGAAAGGAGGCATACATCACGAGATGCAAATATTCCGTTTATTCTTATCAGTTTACTACAAGATACCTAACTCCTCATGTCACACATGAACAAAAGTTAGACGACTCATTACCGTTCCTAGATACCTTCATTTCCAGGAGCCTTGAAGATATATATATATATATAAAGCCGGTCTGTTTATCGAAAAGCCACACTGAGTGGGCAATACATAGAATTCTTTTCATTTTTGCCCGTGGTTTACAAATGCAGTTTAGTGCAGTGAAACCACTTACCCAACTGTGATTGCCCCCATGTGAAGTTCATTTATTTCGCTATTTTGTCGCCGTGCTCTCAACCTATATATTACGGAATGTTTTCTGCAGTCGATTGATGATAATGAACGCTTGCATCTCACAATATATGTCTTCTTGTCATATTGATGGGCCAGGTGTACTGATTCTGGATTTCCAAGTCCCGAAGTGTAACATGTTGAAAAATAGCGTTCCTCAAAACTTCTCCTGTTTTCCACGCATCGTCTCTCAATGGTACTCAGGAGTCTAGGTCTGTCCAGCTCCTCACCTACTTTGCACCTCTGACCACAATCTGAGCTGGCAGATATTTGAAAAATAGGCGTACGTGACCAGGCGGAATAAACCTCCCGAAATCTCCGGTACAAATAAAATAATGAATTTCTATGTCATATTCTCATCTGCTGATAAAATATTCCATTTAAGGATGGGCCAGCGATGACCACAACTTAAATCGTCAGGACAGAATCCGATTATATTGGCATTTCTTTGAGAAAACCGTAGATATTTTTGAGTAAAGTTTAATTTGAAATTACTCACAATTGACTTAAGCTTTCACATGACATATCCCACTGAGAAAGGAAACTGAGGGTTTGCACATGACAATCTGGTTGTGCACGATTTGAACTGATCGATTCAGCAGTGACCACTGTTCCCATATGGCACGTTAATGACAGGCTCCAACAAAGGAGCAACCAGTCTCATATTTTTTTCAGATTATGCTGAATGAAATACCCGTAGAAATGACTGGACTCTGTTCCATCGCGAATACGTCCCATGTTTTCCAGATAAAAATCTCCCGCTACTGGTTTAATGTGAACAATGTTTATGAAGTATCCTACTTACGAATAAATACTTCGTCGCAAAAATCGAGTTCTTGCAGGTCTTAGATGGTAGAATATTCTACTTCCCTCTTGTTTATATTATCTTTCACAGATTTAAATGCAGAAAGCCCAAGTAAATTGGGCAGCTGGATAGGTACGGGATAGGGCAGAATTCGATTTGTGTTACTAAACTTGATTAACAGGTTTAGCAAACTCAGCCGCGTCCTGACCAACTTCAGACTGGTGATTAGGCGGTTGCTGGTGAGTAATCTCCAGCGGCCTAGAATGGCATAAATGCACAATTCAAACGTGTCTTTTGCTACGATGTACTGGGGGTCCATTCACGATTATACGAAAACCTGCAACGGTTTACGAATTTGACGATTACTGAAAAATTACCAAAAACATAAGCTACTTGTGAGTAAGATGTTTCTCGAGAGGAATTACACCCACAAAAATACCAATTTCAAGCGAAGTAGAAAAAAGCATACTTCCATGCTTTAAATTCATGGTTCTTAAGTACACATGGATAATTGGACAACTTCATAGGTGCATGCCTCTGGACACAGAACACAATGCAATCCTTTTAGGTCTCTTAACATTACACCATTTTTGTCACAAATGTTCAATCCATTTCACGTGACAACTGTCAGCTTATGAAAAGATTGTATAAATCAACATGTGTTTAGTGCTGTGGTGAAAATCAAACTTATACGAAAAATCACTGGGAACGCGCAGGTTGGTCTACGACGCACGGAGTCACTTTTTCAGATACGAATTAACCAGACGTGCTATAGAAAGCTGGTCGTTGAGAGAGGAGATCGAATATTAAGTACACTGAATGTACAAATAATATCGTATAACGCTATAAACGGTCCTGATATGGAAGACTAGCTAGAGCGGTGTTAGACCGACTGTAGAAGAACGACTGAACCAGAAGTATGCCGTTTTTGACTCTCGCCATATAGTCACATGACATTCGGACAAATAGTCGAACGGCATATATCATGAGAATTCTTCACTAACCTAGGTTCAATAGGTAACGACAAATTTTGCGACTAATCTATCACTCTCTTGCAGCGGACAGGATAGTAAAATCTCCAGGCCGCTTCACGAGTGTCCTGTGGAAGAGTGACGTGACGACATCTGTTCGATCCTGATGAGGAAACTTTGATCAGGTTCACATCATACCTGCTGATATCCCGATTAAACCGTTATTTGACCTGTTTACAAATCATACCACAGAACTGCCACTGAAATCTCTTGGTCCCTACAGGGAATAGCACTCACAATCGATAAATAATATTAACGTATATCTCCTGATATCATTTTTATGGTTTCAAAAGCTTTCTCGTCGCACTTCATAATACGATTCAATAAGACTTAACATGAAGAGCATCAAATGGCGGAAAATCAACCCGTGTTCGCGTTTAACTTCTACATGCAACTATTCACCTGTTTGGTTTGTTATTCATGACCTTTTGATTAATTTCTACGTTCTCAGGAATCAAAGAACGAAAGGCTGCCTTTTCAGTCTAACATTGCGAGCCGTTTCAGCGCTATTATTTTCTCATATAGACTGAACATCACCCACAATTGATCGCAGCTGTCGCATTCCCATAGACTTTCCAGTCGGCCCCTTTCGAAAAGAAGCACTAGACTCGAGTTTCGCTCTCATTAGAGCTCGTCAGTAGTGCATATCCTTGCCACTGCCGGGACTAGAACTCCGGCCACGCTTTCATGCGAAAGTGGTTGAGCGTTCACATATGATAATTCGGTCGTGCCTAATGTGAGGTCAATGGCGCAGTGGTCAACACGGTTGCCTCATGAAAGCGTGGCCGGAGTTCTAGTCCAGGCTGTGCTGTCTTCTTCACAACTAGCGATAGTGCGTCAGACAATCATTATTAGGTGAGCAGGAGTTGTGAGTTTCGGATACGAATAAAGTTTCGAAGAAAATCATGTACGCTGTTGATGAGTCACTGGAAACATGTGCGGGACACACCATATACTCGGTAGATAGAACCGGTATTCGGTTGTCAGGCACACGGTATCTGTTTGAAATCGCTGATCACATCAACGTTCGCTGATATGAAAACAACAGGGCATAAACGTAAGTATCACGTCCATGCGCCTGCCACTCAGATGAAGTAATTGGAATGCATCATTGATGTAATTTATGAGACTAAGTTTTACATCCATGATACAAACGATCATATCACTAATCAGCAGCCCATCGCTGGTGGCTCGACAACGGTGACTTTTGGCATTGGTATCGCAATTTACGTTGTAAACGCATGTTGGCAACCATTTTACATAAGTTGAAGACTTATAGAATGAGAAAAAGAGGAAGAAAAATTAGTGAATCAAGAAAGAACAGGTTTTCTACCAGACTGTACGCATGTTTATCAATTACGGTGAGGAAGTGAGCGGCTTTCTTTTCTTCTCTCGTATATTTACGGGTAATACGTTCAGATATTCCAAATTGCAACAATCCATCGCAAGAAATACGCTGACCGCGACGTCAGTTGCGGTAGTTGGAAATGCGTAATAGCAATGGGAAATGTACTCAGCTCGAACTCGGAGCTAGTTTCTACGCAGTAGTAATAACGCAGCACGCTAGCCAACGAAATCGTAATGTAATCAGTATCTGTACAACGTAATTATTCATGCAGTAAAACAACAGTAGCACACAGTGTTCCGTTATGAATTGTAACCTTAACAGTCAGGTAGATCCTACCCAGTCTTGCAAGCGTACAGTGAGAAAAGCTATGTCTGCATTCTAATCAGTCATGCTGAACCTCTAGTTTCACGGCATGACCCTTCAATGTCGTACTATTTTCCATGCTGAATATCAATCGGCACGGCTGATCAAGAGACTTCATAATCAATAAGGTTAACATCAGTTCGTCCATAAGGCGATGATGCTGTAAAGAGTACACGCTCAGTTTTTCTTCATAGGGCCTTGTTTTCAGGCCCAGGACTGCTTTAATGGTACGATGTTGCACAGTTCGCAAGAGCAACCTGCCCCTTTGCAGATGTGGTGACATTATCGAAAGCATTTTATAATGAGAAACATTCGGGGGTCACCGGTGAGCCACATGATTAGATAATTTTATGTCATATTCACAAAGCATTTCTCAGATCCATCCGTGTTCTACTCGGTTGAATCTCTTAGGGTAGTCTAGTAGAAACTTGCCAACTGGTTTGTTGTTAACACTCGTATTTGTCCAATCCTCCCGAACAGCAAGTAAATAAGTATCAGTCAGTAATCTCTCCTGAGATCCGTGTTTACCTTCAGGCATCGGTGTAGATCGAATGAAATACCTACATAGCCACTCATCAGTCAGACTCACTATGAGTTATGAGGCAACGGGTAGTAAGGCGACCGACTTGTACTTCCCATGCTCATTGAAATCGCCGACATCAGAAATGGGTGACGCCGTGAACATTTTCCACGGTTTGGATAACTTGCCTTCTTAAAGAGCTCGATTAACATGTTCACATATGACAATGATATCTCTTTAGCCCAATTCTTTGGTAGTGGAACAGAGATAAAATCAGGACGTGGAGAATTACTCCCACAAGCTGCTGATATTATTTGATACACACTGTGATTTGAAACTAATCATTCTCAATACTTTACTAATGTTGTGACTAAACATACGTAATGGCACTATGGAGCTGTTAACGAGCATAATCAGACAGTGATTGCCAACAGCTTTTTGGCACTCATAAACCATCCAATAATACCTCAGAAACATGCGAGAAGTTAGATGTGAGAGTTCCAGTATTACATAAATCTATTGCCATCTAATACCATCCGCGTCAGTAATTAGAACACTTGTGTAGAAGATACCTGATTACGTATCGAAATGACAAACAGACATTTGATCAATTGAAGAGGATTTCCGTTAACGGATGATTGCAGACGAAACAACCTTCTCGAATTCCACAAGTTCCATCTCCTCGGTAGAGTCGGAAGTAGCCCTGAAATGAATAAGAGATTACACTTGGAACTTGATTCCATCAGATACACATGACGTGTTTACGTTCCCAACACAACGACAACAAAAGATGTCCAACGTTTCTGACTACATTGTGCAACCAAAGCTTGTATGAATTGAAATCCAGATGTAAAACCAGGTGTTACGAACTGTGCAGAAAATGGTGACCTGCTGAGTCTACCTGATCCTTTTGAACTGTCAGCATATCAAAGTAAAATATATGCTGTGACACAACGTAAATAACAATAACACTTGAACGACTACATGACATGATGATTTAGGCGATACTCACGCTCTCGCCCCACTCGGCACCCCAACTATTCTTGATGACCCAGTAGGGAATACCATGTTCTGTGCCATAGCCAACGGAAAGCACACCATGATTCAGTCATTCAGGATCACACTCATACCTGGACGGATGACTGATTCCGGATTGGTAGAACTGGAATATAAATGAACAGGATCCAACATCACATACGGTTCCACGAAAATAGTGACAGTCATACCGCTCTGTTAGAGCAGACCTTACCTGGAGATAGTTGGCATTAAGAGCTGAAGCCATTGGTCCGTGTTCTGCGAGCCAAGCTGCCTGTTTATACTCATCTCGTTCCAGAACAATTGACCCGTCGATTTTCGCCAACAACTTCGAACTATCCAGTTCTGCACGTTTGCTCCTTGGCAACATAAGGATAGTCTTGTTGCGCTTCCAGACCACCCATCCGTATGATCTCACCGTATGTTATGGGTGGGTATCCACCATCGCATCCGCTATCCTCCACGTCGCAGTCGACCAATTGCTAATGAGATATGGAGTATTGGAATACGTGTAAGTGTGGGTTAAGTTTCTTATACTTCATATAACGTCAACGACTCATCATCACTCATTATCAAGAGTGGTTGATAATGCACAGGAACTAATGAATTTGTAATGCTCACCATCCGATTGTATGTATTCGGACAGACCTAACTACAAAAAGTCTGGGATTTGGTTAGATTCGAATAAGCATCAGAAACATCATGCCGAGACGCAGCAGGTTGTTTGCTGTTGACTGTCAACTGAATAGTCCATGACCGTCTGCAGATAGTTGCAGCCATGAAATGTATATAACACTGATGACCCAGACAGTCAAACACACAAATCCCGTGTCCATAGTTCACACACGTGTCACGCACTGGTCGGTAGAATGAGACTGTAATTGCTAAGACTGTGCATTCTGAGGCAACGTGTTCTGTTATGAAGATGTTTGGCTGACGAATGTAGTAGGTGTAACTTGATTATCTTGTGAACTGAATAGAGCATTGTACGCAGAACTTGTCAACAATCCATCTAACAAGTACCTGTTTGCTCAGACTGACAAGCTGACCGGTCTTGAGAAACCATTGACCTTCAATATTTCCTGCTACCGAGAACGCCCAACACGAACCACACGAGCCTTGATCTTCAACCGGTGTGACAGCACCTTGCTCGCGCCAATCGAAACTTTCGGGAGCCGATTTGAGATCATTCAGTTGCACGCGTTCCACTTGATCGTTGATTGGTGAACTCAGGAACTTGGCCGCAAATTCTTCAGCTACACAACGCAGAGAAATTAAAATCAAGACCACCATCTCATATCTATTCTCACGATACTTACGCGTCAAGTCGGAGAACCGTGTCACACCGTATCTGGCTGTGCCTTGTTCATTCAGCTGATATTCTGTGCACGCACCAGGTTGTCCTTGAAGATAGCAAAACGTTTCTCATCATCTGCACGCATTGGGTGTTGACCAGGTGAATCAACTATGTCACTTACCGTCATTGGCATAGCTTTTTCCGTAGTCGCGTTTGAACTGTTCGTACAACTCGCGCGCACTGTCCGAAACCTGAGTTCAGGATGATAAACGATTAGCGAATAAACGGTCAGCAAACAAATGTCACTGTTGTCTACATGTTAGCGAATGTATGGACTATTGTTAATGCGACTACTGGCTAACTGACATTCAACCTGATCCACTCGAAACTTACCCGAACAGTGCTCAATGCGAAAGCGCAGCCTACCAAGAAAGCTAGACAACTGACAGTAGACAACCGCATTATCTCGTCTGATCAGTCAAGCTGAGACAGTGACATTTTATAATGTTTGTCTTGGTTAAAGTCCAATAAAACTGAACAAATACGAATGCATTGTGAAAATATCGAGCAAAGTTCAGAATGATAGTTTCTGATCTCACACGTACCATGATTTTCATCCGTGTTTTCAAGCTAGTATAAGTCACATTTTCGTTTCACACAGACGCACTGTGTAACGCTTTCTCAATGTTTTCAGAGTGTGCACTGAATTATTCCTCTAGCAAATTGTGTAAACTACCTCATCAATGTGTGTTCAAAGTACATTTATTGAGCAACTGGTTGAAAATGCAGTTGGAAAGGGTGAATTTTATGAACGGTAGGTTTCTGAACGTTTTTTTTCGCGTTCACTTCCGATGTTCAAATGAAACGATGTGTTGTACAGCCCCGCTCGAGTAGGCAGAACACGATTTAATTAAACACTTGTACACGTGATTGGTTAGTTTGCTGCGTGACTTATCTGGCATAGGTTAGGACGCGTGATTGCGTGGGCGTGTAAGCACAAGACTGTCTGTCCGATTCCGATCCAACACCCTCCTCTGTTAAGATGAACACTATTCGTACGACCTTTTAGAAGGGTCCACGTTGAGGCGTTTTATTGGAGCCCGAGTTCGTCGTGAATGACGTGTTTCAATGATAGGATTTTCTCGTGCCGCGTTTTCTTCCGTGTTACTCTCAGTCGTGTTTGTTGGCAGTTCAAACGTATCTAGCAGGATATCGAGAGGTAATTCATGATGTCTTCCGGTCTATCGCAGATATTGGGCTTCCATCATCGAAATTGGTTAAAGCAATGAATCTCTTTCTTGCCGTGGACAATGAGTTCATATAACACATGACCTCGACGCTGAGTCACAGTTCCCGGTACCCAGGTACATCCATGGCCATGAAATTTTAGAACAAATACTGGGTCACCTGGATGGAATTCTCGAGCCTTGGCTCCATGATGCTGGTTAAATTGTCTGTCCATCTTGATGTTGCATTGTCCCGCCTGCTTGACGGGAAGCATGGCATCGAGTGCTGTTCTAATTCGCCGCCCAAGAAAAGCCTCAGCTGGTGAAACTCCATTTGGTACAGCTGCATTTGGTGTAGAACGGTAGGTACGCAAGAAGATGTCTAAAATTTCACACGTTCTTCCTTCCCCCTCCAGTTTGTGGAGAGCTCTTTTGAATGTATCAACGAAACGTTCTGCTTGTCCGTTAGATTGAGGATGATATGGAGGACTGCGAACATGGTCTATAGCGAATGATTTACAAAACTGCGAAAACTGTGTTGAAGTGAACTGTGTACCATTGTCGGTCACAAGCGTTTCTGGGAAGCCGAATTGAGCAAATATGCGACTTAAACACGAGATAGTGGCAGTCGTGGAAACTGTGCGTAGTGGAACGATCTCCGGCCACTTAGAAAAGGCATCTACGAGGATGAGAAAGTATTGGCCGTTGAGTGGACCAGCAAAGTCGGCATGAACTCTCTTCCAGGGACCATCTGGTAGGGGCCAAGAGTGCAACTCAACTTTTACAGGTACTTTTGCAGCACGTGCACACTGTTCACATGATCTGACCGTGCTCTCAATGTCGTGGTCGATCCCTGGCCAATATGCATAACTACGTGCCAAAGCTTTCATACGTGTTATGCCGGGGTGAGCACAATGTAGCATTTGGATAACACGTTTTCTCAGAATTTGTGGTATCACTATACGATCCGCCAACATCAAACATCCGTCCACAATCGTTAGAGCATCACGCCGTTGGAAGTATGGTTTGTAATCTGTGCATAAACATTTAGTCCAGTCCGTGCGTAAGTCATCATCATCATCATCATAGACAGTAATACATCTGTGTGAAGCACTGGTGCTTAACTGCCACACAACCACGAAAGAAAATAGACCCAACATAGGACAAGAGAAGAAAAAAGGGAGGTAGGGGACCTAACTACTAAAAATAGCTACGTCTATATTCAAACATACATCAAGGCGCCTACACCTTGCAAACAAACAACCGAGCTGTAAGTGAAAGTAAGGCGTCATCAGCAAGAGAGCTTTCCTTACGGCTTTCACTGCCTCACGTCTATTAGCACTCCATTACACTTCACAGACAACTCGGCCAAACAACGACAACATTCCCGCCATTGGACTCCATTAGCCGTCATCTCACCTAACGTCTCAAGCCACCGACTCTGTGAGTCGCGAGGTCCCCAGCCCGGGAGACGAACCCGATCTGCAGTGACCAACCCTTTCGTGAACGACTTTATTTGTCTACCCCCAGCTCATCATCATCATCTGTCCACCACGCACCTTGCGCCAGTCGACCCCAGTGTCGGCGAAGTGTGTTCGATGTGGCAGACTAGATAGTATACATAATACACGGCCTAACCGTCTAAGCCTGTAAACGTGTAAGGTTTGGACAAAGAATTCGTTTGACAGACTTACCCAATAGCTGCTTCCCAACCCTCTTCGTTGCTCACACTCGTTGGTGCCAACCGATGCGAGCGATCGAACGTAAACATCAATGGTTAAATACCTGAAGACGGTTCACGTCTTCTACCCTGAACGACCATGTTTCGCTGCGAGAAGTGAAGTGTAACAACCCTCACAGAAGTCACAGCCGACAGGTCACGCCACTCTTGAGCATCAGCGACATGCATCACTGTTGCCAGAAGTGTCTTAGATTGGTGAATACTGCCTTGACCTTAGAGATGCGCACTTCTATTTCACTCTCTGCACGGCCGTCGCTGGTACAGCTTCCCAACTACACAAACCGGTCAACAACCCCCATAACCTCATTACTCAACATTGAAACCACTTAATCACTGCAGTCTTGCAGGAATAATTTTGCACTCTGACGTTGCAAAGCGCATTCCGAAGCACTTAGCAGAATGCAAATTAGCGTTTAGCATTGTTCGTGTTGCTTGAAAGTTGTCAAACAGCAACATCTAGTCACTCGACCTCATAACAAAATAACAGTCTTTCACCAGGTAAGAAGTCCACGCCGACACCAGTTGAGTGCAGCAGACAGTCCTCCATTATTTCATCTATGACGAAAATTGAACGAAAATGGTGAAAGGGGACAGCCTTGACACACGCCGCTCATGGTGCTGAAACTGTCAGATACTTGGTCGTAAACCCCCAGGGCGAAACCCTGCCTGTTCTTCCCTAATGTTTACCTCCCGAACTGCAGTGAGTCGACGAAGTATAATGGATGCCAGAACCCTTGAAATGACTGGGGTCAAACTAATCCCTCTATGGTTTTCGCAAGAGCCCCGGGCTCCTTTCTTAAATATGGAACTATTATCGAGTGACCCCAGCACGGAGGGATGGTCTCCGTCGTCCACACAAGTTGAAACAACTGAGTCAATGTCCTCTACTAACGTCTTTCCACCTTCTTTGGAAAGAGCTGGCATAAGATCAACTGGATCAGCATTCATGTTACGACCGACAGCCGAAAAGCAATTGCGAACCTGTCTCAGTGGGTGGTTCCAAATCTACCGACCAGGGTGCTACATCACAAGTTTGTGGCGGCAACACAATAGAAGCAGGAGGCCAACTGAAATTGACTCCCCTCCAACGCTCTAACCTTCTGGACTTATTACAGATTAGTGTACCATCTACCTCGCTGATAGCTTCACAGACAGACGGTCGCCTGGGACCAGTGGCACGGATCAGCTTAAAGAGTTTGCCGGTGTTCCCTGAGACAAAAGCGGTTTCCATTTCCTTAACTTTTTCCACTAACCAAGCCTCACGATCAGCCTTTAGACTACGTTTCAGTTTCCTACGGATATCTCTTCTAGACTTGTTATGTGAACTACCAGGAGGAACCTTCCGTCTGGCTTCTAACAACTCCAGAGATTTCTCGAGATCCAATGTTTGTTTCGATCATGTGCCCCAGTGTCACATGCTGCAGTACCTGAGCAATGTAAACCGGAGAGCGTGCTATATGCGGAAAGTTGTTACGGCGGAAATTACGGTCAAACCTTCTTTCTCTATCTGACTAGAATTCCTCTCGATAGGTAATGGTGTTCGCGAAATATGGCTGATTGTCAGAACCATTGGAGATTGGTGTGAAATCACAGCTTCGAATACCATAGTCAGAAGCGTCAGCATCCATAATAATGGGAAGATTAGGATCATAATGTGTCAATAATAGGTCAGAAGACAACATTCGTGTGATGTATCGCTCATAAATGTACCCTGGTGAAAACACTTCCACCAACCCTATGATTCTGCGCACGGGATACAAGTAATATAGATGACGACTGACTACCCACTGGGTTCTTTGCGATCAAAGGGTTATCTCGAAGGATTCAGTAAACAACACGTGGTGGAACTAGACCAAAAAAATATTCGGCAACAGACAATCCAAAGAATGACGAATTACCTAATCTGCTGTTCAAACTAAACAATCTTCTGTTTTGAGCAATCCAGTAACATGAAATACTGTTTATTGGAACTTATTATGCCGTAGAACTGATGGCAGCCATTGACACCAGAAAATCACCGTTTCCCACCATTGTGAGGTGGGTTCCTGTGATTTCCGTCTCACGCAGAATACACCGTTTTACTTGTTATTGCAAGCAAACGCACATTAACTGAACCGGTACGATGTTTCCAACATGAATGTACTCCAAAGTGGCTGACGAGCATTATGTCTCAGACGCCCAAACGAACTGATGGACATTCTCAAAGTTTTATCGATTAATCAACGTCTACTAGAGATTGGGCTTTGTGTACGTCAAACATTGACTTTTACTCCAACCAAGCACAAAGGAAATCATTGATTGCTCAAGTCTTACTGATTGCTAACCTTGTATACTAAAGAACTCTGTGTGTTGTTGAAACTGTTGCGGTTTCAGTTATTAAATACGCGCTCTGTGGTTGAGCTTGATATCGTGTTTACGTCGTACCTTATTTAACTAATGAGAATGTCCTAGATGGATTTGTCCTTCCAACTAATTGTTCTTTGTACACCGAATTTATTTACGATTGGGGTAAGTAGATTTTATACAAAGTTCAAGGCGGCTGAGAGTTAGTAGAATAGCTCATTTCCAGAGTATCTCGTTAAGAATTCGTAATATTCAGTAATGAGGTGTCTCGCAACCTTGGTTGTCCTGATATCTGAATGTCATATAGCATGGCTCCAGAAGGGTGATATATTGTGGTATGTGTACCAATTGTTGTGTGTGTTCTTGTGTTAACTGTATTCGTCTACTCATTATTGACTGTCCGTACCACTCACCCGATCTATCCTCCTACGTGACCACTGGTATGGTTCTGGTGGTCACTCGTACACCCACTCTTCTGTCATATAGGATCCCACGCAATTGTTCTGTACTCGTCACGAAGCCACTCAATGGAATGTAGCGTTTATGTAGGCCTCTTCCTGCGGTGAACGATTTTGAAAGAACGAGCAATAAATGAGGAGGGAAAACAAACTGAACAGATTTCTTTCAGAACGTGGGTACCTCAGTTTGAATGAGATTAAATCAAGTAGAATTTACAAAGAGAAGTGTGACTGGAACAGAAGAATCGAGCATAAATCAAACGTACTTGCTAGACCGTGCATAAGGACCTGCCATTTATCGCCAGAGATATGTCGTTCTACTGACAGATCAACACTATCGACAGGCAGATATAAAAAAATGAAGAAAGCACTAGTATAACAACTATGAATTCATGAGGTGGTGTGAACGATGTGTTTGACATAGTCCCAAAATAAAATCTGATGGACTGATACCACATGACTCTGGGATCCATTCAACTTGTAAATCACGACCGACTTATTGTCAGCGAAAAGTTCCATCTGATAACTGTAGTTCACAGACCGTTAGGCGCTACAGTTTCAGAGGCAACTACAACCAGGCCGTAACATCACACTTTCTAAAATTGAACGTAACCATCGGGAAAACACGAAGCTTCCTGTGCAAAAAACTGGAAGTCCACGTACAGTGACCAGTGAATGTTTCACCTGCGAACTCGCTACAGACATTACAGTGTAATCTAGAGTATCAGGAACATTTCTCGTGGATTTGTGACAAATTAATTCGCAGAACTGGGAAGCAAGTTCCAATCATTGACAATATGATTGCCACTGTTCCTGTCTCAATATAATTGTAACTAGGAAATGCGTATATCTGACATAAGATTTTTGCCAGGAAGAAAGCAATCATGCAAGAAGTGACAGATAAATACCTGATCAGTGAAAGTGTCCTCATAATTCAACCCCTGCAGCAACCATCAACGAAAACCAACACATCTTAACTTTGAGCATTTCGAAGTTTTATACGGAAAGGGCAAGAAGGAAGCCTCATGGACTTGTTATCAACCATCAAGATTGGTCAAAAATCATCCGAATTGGTTTTGTATACTAACTCATGGAACTCTGAGACAGGAACAGTGGCAATCATATTGTCAATGATTGGAACTTGCTTCCCAGTTCTGCGAATTAATTTGTCACAAATCCACGAGAAATGTTCCTGATACTCTAGATTACACTGTAATGTCTGTAGCGAGTTCGCAGGTGAAACATTCAC
>LOND01029063.1:0-13555 GCA_014220965.1 Paragonimus kellicotti
ATAAAAGTGACAGGTCAAGCGACGCTTACAGTTTTGGTAGCATGGCTAAAAACAGTTCACGCCACGTAAGAATCGGTATGACATGCCTCAGATTCTATGGGTTTAATTGTTAGTTTTCTACCACTGTTTTGGTAATTTGTAAATTTGTCGTTCATGCACGTGACTTTTTATCACGTATCATTTGTTGAAAAAAAAACCGTGATAGCAGGATCTGTTAAGAAAGTATGGTATTTTTACTTTGTCCATTTGCATTCACTGGCGCATGCTGGTCCCGAGCCAAGCGTTACTTTTCAAATGATGAAACACACAAAGACGTTTGTCAACAGCCAGGCGTCATCACTAGTGGACCGTGATGCCCAAAACGTTGATACAATGAAGCCGTACAATTCTACCTGAAACGCTCATCACCCCTGTGTTAATCAGTCCATCTGTGGTTACAACGTTATATTGAGGTCGTTCGCTAACCCGACTTGGTTTGCACTCCGAATGTATTGCATCCGGGTCTACATTTGGGGGACGATCGGTAGAGAAAAGCACGAATGGACTAAATGATGAAGCACCGAATATGCTATGATGTTGTGTGGAGCCGAATCATTTGCACAGACTAGCCAAGGCTCATTGCTCTATCTTGATGAGAAATTCCATGAGCAGAGGACAAGCGGTCAGACAGCTGCGATGCAATCCACACTGTTGGAGACACTCGTTTCCGGACTAGTGTGTTACAGTGACCGGAGCTAAGCAAAGCCCGCGCTCAAACGTCATCACAAATGGTCTGCGTTAAGCCACTTGCGGCTCCACCTGTATAATCTGTATCCAGCGTAACCCCCGGGGGAAGAAGGTCGGAGGGTGTGCAAATGGATGCCCCTTAGCACAGTCGATCAAGACTGATTGACTAGATCATAGGCTACTGTGATTGTGAGGTAAAAATGAAAACCCGACGCTAACTTAGGGGGGAAGACATCGAAAATATAGGGCGAAAAGCATTCCAATACAGGAGTACATACTAGCACATTGCATAGGATTAGAAAGACAGACAAACAGGTAAGTCTTAGGGAGAAAGAAATAAACCAAATGTTGATTCTGTACGATCTCGGGGTCGACCAACAGGTGCAAATTCGATAGAACCATGTCCTACTATCAAATGTGGGAGACGGATAGACTTTGATGAAACGAATGGTCAACATCAAATAACTTAAATGACGCTTGTAGACTGACCCGTTCATATACTGAAGATTGGGGACAATAGTGAAGATAATGGATTTGTTGTAACTGGATCTACGACTTATGAGCGTGTAAACAGATAACAGAATAACGGTTAATGAAACGGCGGATAACGGAACGACGGAGTACGGAGTATACGCGGTCAGTTAGTCTCTTCCCAGCCAACCCATCCACCCGAGGCTACCGCATGAACACAGGGAAAAGACTGGCCTTCAAACAGAGCTTCTTTATGTCGCTCAGCCCGAAGACAACATGGTCACAAACCCGTTCGTATTTATAGGGTTTGGGACTAGCAACAAAGCAAGGTCAAAAGAATGGACCAGACAAAAGTCCAGACAGTACAGTCTAGGCGTGTAGTCAGGATGACAACAACAGTTGTCACGATGGCTGAGGACGTTCGTGAAGACCGGAGAAGTACACGACCATGGCAACGGTGAAGGTCACTCACAAGTGTACTTTGTTAGTCTTCTTGTCATACAATATTTTCGGGGAACTGGCGACTTCAATGGCAGGATTGATACGGTACTAAATAGTTCAATAACAAACAGGCCCTCACATAACAAACCTCAATTATGATTTCTCATGGAAGCCTCAATTGTACGGAACCAGTACACCGAATAATACGTGGCATCAAATGAACACTAGACAACATAATCAATGTCATTCAAAATAATGAAACAGCCAAACCGGAAACATTGCCAATGTGTAAGATGGACGGCTTACTGGAAGACAATTTGGTCGATGCACCACTAAGATACAAATTTGGACCGGGCTGTCCCACAGAAAAGAGAACAGTTTAATGAGCCGATAGGCATTGCGAGAAGCCGTGGGGGTTGGCAAAACTTATTGAACTGGCCAAAAATTAGAGTTCACGCATAGAAAGAATGAACAGTCACCATTCGTGGGGGGATCAATTAGCACGTTGAGTGTAAGTAATAAACGGATGAAATAACATCCATTACATAACACAATGGGAGTTGTTCGTCAGTGAAGAAACTATCGCCTCGATTAGACAAAAAAACAAGTTAACGGTATATATTGGCATGTAGAACAGGAGAAACAGAGGATAATACGAAAAACGAAGAAAAATGTGGAGCCGGTTACAATTTGATCCCAACCAATCGGATAATTTAGTAAGTCAACAACCTGTGATCAGACAAGTTTGAACAGATTTCAACGACGGGACATTATGCTAATAAACAATCAGAGCAGACTATAACAGATCAATAACAGGTCTTGTTTGTATATGGGTCATGAGCTGTTCTATTGAAAATCGATCTTTCCACATCATACTGTACTGAATAGACACATAGTAAACGAAATACATATGATAAAACTCAACTGTGATTTAACAAGTTGAACATCACCCACAATTGATCGCAGCTGTCGCATTCCCATAGACTTTCCAGTCGGCCCCTTTCGAAAGAAGCACTAGACTCGAGTTTCGCTCTCATTAGAGCTCGTCAGTAGTGCATATCCTTGCCACTGCCGGGACTAGAACTCCGGCCATGCTTTCATGAGGCAACCGTGTTTACCACTGCGCCATTGACCTCATTAGGCACGACCGAATTATCATATGTGAACGCTCAACCACTTTCGCTTGTGAGTAATGATCAGGTTGCCCGATCGCCTCGAGAGGAGACACAGTTACTGTCTGTTAACTCCAATCGATCACCCTAAGATGAAGAGTTCCCCCAAGTGGAAACCACAGGAATCATTGACTTGTCCAGCGGTATTTTGATTGCTGATGAGTAGTGGGTGATTTTTTTCCATATAGATTGAACATCACCCACAATTGATCGCAGCTGTCGCATTCCCATAGACTTTCCAGTCGGCCCTTTCGAAAAGAAGCACTAGACTCGAGTTTCGCTCTCATTAGAGCTCGTCAGTAGTGCATATTCTGTCTATAATTGAACGAGTTGCAACCATTCATCGTTTTGCAGTTTGCCTTCTTTTGCTTCTTTTCGAAAGGGGCCGACTGGAAAGTCTATGGGAATGCGACAGCTGCGATCAATTGTGGGTGATGTTCAACTTGAAATTAACCAAATCTCCGACTACTTATCAGTAATCAACTGTGATTCTTTGTAGAAACCTTAACTGTACAGAACACTAGGTTGAGTAATGCGTGGTGTCAAATGAACACCAAAATGAGTCAACACAGCCCAAAATGGTGTAGCAATCGAATCGAAAACAGAATCAATACATAAAGTGAACGGTATACTGACGATAATTTAGTTGTTAGACCTATAATAAACGAAGTCAGGAAGAGCTTAACAAAGATCGAGCTGTTCACTTGGTAAGAGTACGGTCTGATGGGTCAATAGGAAACGGGAGATGGTCTTAAAGCCTAGAAAGACTCACTTAACCGTCCAAAAGTACTTTTGTTGTAACGAATAAGGAAATTCCATTGATGCAACAAAACACTGATGAACTGAAAGTCGTGATATATGGGGGAACCGCGTGGCGTCTTCGATGATACTTTGATATAAATTGTAAACGAATGAAGTAGCGTCAACTATACAACAGAAAGGGAATTGTTCGTCAATAAATAGGCTGTCGTATCGATTGGTCTAACATAACAAGTTAACAGTATTTGTTAGAATGCAGAACGGAAGATACAGAAAAAGGATGAAATATTAAAGCATGAAGAACAGTGTGGGATCGGTTGGAACTTGAAATCAAACAAACGAAGTTCATAAAGTCTACAATCTGTTATCAGACAATATCAAAATATTACAGCAAATCTTCAACATGCAATCACAGCAGATTGTAACAACTCAACAAGATACCTTAAGTATACAACAACCGACAATATTGTTGACCCAAATTTCTGAAAAGAGAGGGTGATCTATCAGACAACAGGGAGCGCTAGTTGATACGAAAGAAAGCGAAGATAATATAAACACAACCGAATTATTCCCCTTGCATCCAACGCACCCACCGGCTCTTCGTTGACGTCGCCATGTGAATACGTCGGTAATCTAACAACCCATTCGAGGCCACATTCATCATATCACCAAATGGCAACGTTATTTTGACCTAGGGCGCTTATGGTATCTTTCCGAACTGCGCGCTTGAGTTCACGGTTATGCAACTGTCGAACACTGAACGCTCATCCGGATCAGGTTTCTTCAAGCGACCGTTCTCAAGACTACGTCTTCTCATGACCTAAGATTGACACTATGACGCCTGTGACGTAAATGAATAACATCGTGACATTCGGTTGCCAGGATTTCGCTTACCAGCTTTAGCTGACAGCTGTACGAGCTATCCACACACACGCACACACTCGTCCGCGATTCATTAGGCTAACGTGTGTATAATGCACTGACAACGTCAGTTTGCAAGTACTCTCCGAGACTGATAACTTAAGCTTTTCATTCCTGTTTTTCGTTTAGTTTATCTATTAGGAAAACATATTAGTGGTCCTACGTGTATATTGTGAGTAACAGTTATCATCTACGGAAGCAGCATAGGTGGGATTTACGAAAGTCCAGTGTATATGAAGCATAAACAATGTTTTATTATCAGTCCGATGACGGTGACAGCTGTGTGAGGAAACATACGTCTCGTGCAAAAGTACAAAGCAACCAACTCGGATCGAAAAACAGAGCAGTAATGAGGATCCTCCGCTTCGTTCCAATAAAGCATGGAGAGCAGAATAACAGTCCACGAAAGAGTAGTATAACGCTCCTTTTCCTCTTCCGGAGTGCTATACATGTGAATAAGTGTCGTATATAATAAGAGAAAGGGAAACAATTAGTACATATGTACACTATTGAAAATTGAGTAAGTGGGACAGGGCGCACAAATGATCTCATATTAGAGTCATATCATGACAAGTTATAGGGCGATCACAGCTGAACAGAGAGCAAAAGCATATAAAAGATCAAATGAAAACGCATGCGTACGCATGCACACACATAGAGACAGCACACAGGGTATCAGGAGTCGGTCGAAGGTGTAGAAGTCAGGCAACGACCGAACCAGACAAGAAACCGGGAACACAGTTGTTGCACAGAGCCAGAGAGCGAGTCAACTGATTGAGTTAGTTGGAGAGGAGACTGACCAAAATGAATCAACTGATCAGGCACTTGCGTCCAAGGCAGGCGTAAAACTGACCAACACGTGATTAAAGAAAATGGGAACAGAAGTAGACCAAGCAGACAAGACCACAGGATGAATTTCACTCGAATATAGAGCAAGGCGTAAATAATTTGTTTTAAACACCTTATGAGGAGACACAGGGGACTGTAGACCACCCAGAGAAAGAACAGTGTGCATAGACCAGGTGTGTCGGTGGGTTGAGCTGACATCTGTCGTCGACGGGCAAAATCGAGCAAACGTCTGCGATTGCTCCGACCACCATACTCCGCTTCTAACGCAGGACTCAGATGAGTAGAGCTGAGCGAGAAGCGGACACGTTTTTGAATGCCACTTGGAGGCTGCTCTCCATCTAAGTAGAAAGGAAAACAACAGAATGGATGGGATACGATTGAAAGACAGGCATCCATGAGCATACATCTACTGAGTAGAAGATAGGTTTAGATCGAAGAGTCGCATGACGTATACACAAGAAGTGTGATCGCGTGATTCCACCCAGAAGTATGTGTACGGTTAAGAAGAAAACTATCAGCATTTAGACCGCACTGAAAAATTACAGACGAGAAGTAGGAACAGGCAACTCGTATGTGTGTTTTTCGTGAAATCGGCTGATACGATACCGATTGACGACACCGCAATAAGAAGTCCCTTAGTTTCTACATAAGCCGACATCTTCGAGAATCAATTGGAGTGATACACCCAGCAACTCATACAAAATCGGCTCAGTTGCAGACAAGATTCTGATGGCATTTTCATGGTAGATTATCCAACAATTCAATTAGTGGGAATTCATACCTGCTTTCGTAATTTACCGAAAAACACTGAACGGACGATTGAAACATAAAACGAGGTGGTCCATATCGTTCCTCGATATGCAATTTAGAGGAAAAAGAGCAACCGTTGCGCGATGCGTCTACCATAAATGGACCGGTAGGTATCTAACCTTCAAGGGTTTCGCACCAATCACATACATAAGAAGGTTTGTCAAAACTCCGTTCAACAGACCGTGACGAATATGAACAAACTGATGAGTTTTTTCAGACCATTGTCGACAAAAGCAACCCTATCAAATTTATTATACGTAGCCCAGGCCGAAAACCACTGTTGGGTATATTGTTCACTAAAAAAACGTTTCAGTCTCTCTATTCCCTAAAGGTGGTGTCATGGACGAAATGATGAAGCAGCGCTTGGCTGCGGTGCTGAACTGTACCTATGACGCCGCAAGTTTGGCATACACGGAGAAAACCAACAAATTTCTAACACCGATCAGAAGAGCTCCGATATATGGTTACCTACAGCGTTGTCCATGAACATTCTCATCTGCGGATGCATGTACGTGAGCAAAGCGGGAAAGCACTTTGGTAATTGCAACACTGAACATACAAACATACATACAGACCCGGCATTGTTAAGTCAGCCATCGTTAGGTATTTGCAGCAAAGTGATCACACAGCAGCAGATGTGAGAGCCCTTGATCATGCGAAAAGCACGAAGTAAGCGGTATTTGAAGGCAGTTCCAATCAAGTATCGGAGTCCTGTGTAAGGTATGTAAGGGCAAATGATGGTCAGCCACATGCAACCATAGTGGCCTGAGGAAATCGTATACACAACTCACAATGCAGTCGAAATCTCTCATGGACAGTTGTTTGGGACAATGTGAATGACTAATGAAAGAAACCTTTTGACTTTTGCCAACTTTACATTTTGGTTGTCCTCTTGTCGTACTACAGTTTATTTACATCTGAACGAATTACATGAACATGTCGAAAAAAATGTTCTTACAAGAGACATCTCATATCAACTTATTGACAGTTTTTATCACAGTTTATATGGCAACCATGATTCCGAGCCTCCTCAAATACACATCATTGATTTGATATTCCTTCATCATACGATTAAAGAAGTACCATGAAATCCTCAGTACTGTCATATAAGAATGCTCATGTATTTTAAAATGATAATGTCCTACCCCACGACACAGCATTGAACGGGAGTTCGAGATGTCTGGCAACATTGAACGATTACCTCGGTGCACTCAATCATCTGTTCCTAATCCCATGGAGCATTTGAACGAATCCCAGGAACATGTAAGAGTGCGCCAAGTCTTAGGTGAGAGCCATGCATAGTTTATGCTTAGTCTGCGTTAGATGGTTGTTGTTAACCGATGCTGTCTAGTATTTTGTATAACCATGTACAAAAAGGGCATATATATAAAGATTAACGAGCCACCTTTGTGGGCGTCTAGCACTGTACAGGGTGTTTTTCTTCAATCGAAAGGTGGACAGTAAAGATGTATGTTTGTGTATTGACCATTTCGTAGGAACATATTACATTATACAATAATATCCTAATCCAAGGATGGTATCACATAACGGCGCGCAACGTATTGGACGAAGAGTCAATCATAAAACCAGAATCAGTACCAACAAGGTGCACTATGCCTTCCGAAAATGAACAGAAAGGATAGTGTGCAATAACAGAAGAATAAATATTAGTTGGTGTTAGTTCATGTACATGAAAGACCTAAATATCCCCACGGCAAAGAAATTCACGAGCCAGAGAGGAGACATGGAAAACGGGAATAAATAAGCGACCGTCGAGACTGTCCTCGACGTTCAATCAGACTGGCATCGTCACTCCATCAACCAAGCAAGAGGTGATATTCTACACGCAACCGAATTCTGTGACGTCTACGTAGCCCAATTTCAACGTCATAGCACATCTGCGTTTAAGTGTACTGTTAAGCGTGTGCAGTGGCGATGATGGTAATTTTGGCGAGTGCTTGGAATGTGGCGTGCATAGAACAGTCGAAGTTGAACTTAAAAAGTATTAAGTGTCGAGATGTTCCACACACACACATCCGTCCCAGAAGGCGGACGTATTCTGATCGTGTGACGAGTTATTTTATGTTCGCGCAAAAGACTGGCCACACCAATCCGATTGATCATTGAGAACAATTTCGGTAACCGGTCACTTACAATCCCCATTTATTTTTTTCGGTCCGGCGGATATTTTTAGTGTTACACATATGTGTTGTGACAAGACGGACATGTGGATATTCGCAGTCGTTGAAGTCATGAAGTGCATGTAAACTTTACAGAGACGGTCCAGTTATCGATGTGAATTGAGCCCAAGTTCTGCGAGTAACCATCAAATGGACCATTCTTAACCCTAGTTCAACCGAGATGGACAAGACTGTACCGAAGTGAGATGAACATCTAGTCAGAGTGGACTGAGAAAAATTTAGAGTGAGTGCTAGAGAGGTGCAACTATCCACATCCGTACTATCAATCATACCAACATGGGTAGTCCAATCTAGCAGGCAATTATATAATATATATATATATATATATATATATATATATATAAGACTACAAAATGAGTCCGTGAAAACGCATCGCGCGGGATTTATCGAAAATTGGTCCCGTTTCCCGTGCTAGTTAACACTCTTGGCGATTCTGTATGCACTGAGATAGCTTAGTTGTTAGGCTTCCTTTCGCTCATAGCCTGAAATCGATCAGTCGTCATGTGGCTGGTCTGCAGACGAACACACATCTATTACAGCCCAAGAAGGGGCTCACCAAGAGTTTCGCAAATTGGCCCCAGTAACCACCAGTGAAGTGGTGGACAGCTGTTTCGACATAACTCAGTCTTATCGGCACCACGAGCACCGGAGAATCAAACCGCACGACCCGTGAACAAGCGACAGATCGTAGACCGGACACTTACTCACTAGACCACGAGGCCGCGGTGACCGGTGTCACAGGAAAATATGTGAATTAGTTTCCGTGGCTGTTGCGGTTTCTTTGGCACATAACTAGGGCAATTAATTCACATATCTTCCTACAACCCCGTGGTCTAGTGGATAAGTTTCCGGACAGTAAACTGCCGTTTGTTCGCGGGTTCAATTCTCCTGTGTGCGTGGGGCTGATAAGACCCAACCATGTTGAAACAGTTGTCCACCACCTCACTGGTTGTCACTGGAACCAACTATTGGAGAAGCCTGGTGACTGGCTACGGTCACGGGATGGTGATTGCGATGTCACATCAAACGTGACAACATGAGAACACAAACGTTTAGCGAAGATAAAGAGGCTATACAATTTAGGGATGAACAAATGTACCGTTGGACAAAAATAAACAGGACGGTTTCGAACACCGTAACACACAGACCATACATACACACTCGTGGACAAATCAAACGGTCAGAGTCAGTCCGAATCGGTTAACCAGCTTGGCTTAGACACGAAATAGGGCAGCACAGTCCCAGTATTCGATCTGATACACCTCGAAATAGGTACACTCGATTCCCGATATTGCTTGCAAGGTTACGTTTGTTGAATACAATCCACTCTACGATTGCTTGATTTTCACAGTAACCTACCATATTGTTCTGTTCGACTGTACACCATATATTGAACAGCATGCACGGTTGAAAAAAAAACACTCAGTATGAATTCGTTAGAGAAGAGTAAGCTTTTGTTGAAAAACGACTTAAACTTATCCACAGGGCTCTATCGGTCGGTCAGAATACTATTATATTGAAACATCCCGGTAACTTGGACGGAAAATAATGACAGCACAGTCCAGAGAGGTAAACTCACTTCTTCCAGAGGACCAGACGGCAACCAATGCGTGGACCTAAACACTATCGTCAAGTATTGTGAGAAAGCCCATGTGATCGGTAACTCGCTCGCACCTTAGTCGTCCCACGCCTATCCTTATATCTAAACCCTTGTGGCGAAACCATAATCAATCGCCAAAACTGGCATCTTGACTGTTAGAATACCCAGTCCAACGGATATTTACTGAGTATGTGTCGGAAAAATGCAATGGGTTGGTTGTGACAGCCGTGTCCTGTTCATGTCAATTCCGAGTCACAATGTTAACTGGTCTTACTCACACTTGTTTATATAACAGTGCACCTAAACCTTCACGATGAGACAATGTATGCAGAAGATAGAATAAACTTCAATGGACAGAAGAGGAATAGAGAGTCACATTCTGTCTGTCAACCAGAGAAAGATGTATTAAAGTTAATATGAATGCGAGAGCTGAGAGAAAATGTGTGTGATATAAGACAGTTCGAGCAACCAAAATCTTAACAGTAAACCAAAAAGCGTTGTTTTGCAGGTTAGCGAATTCAACCCAACTGTGAGGTACTGATTACAAGAATATCAGAGGTGGCCAACAGTTACTGCGTCATTTTTGAAGACGGTTACATGGTCTATATTTGCACCATAAACAGAGTGAAGACACGAGGTCAACTCCATGTCTGAACAAGGATGACGCACTAGTGAGGAACCCCAACAAGTGAGTAGAACTTGAACGCAGATGCTTTCTGAATCTCGAATTCGACCTGTTTGCTTAGTTGAGCGATGTGGGGACCATGATATTGTTGAGTTGAGTTCAAACAAGAAACTTTTATCAAAAATTAGGCGGCATTCTTATAAAGTAGAACTTATTTTTCTTCCTATGGTTATATAATAATTAAACAATAGCTTCAATCACTGACGTTGCTGGAAATAACAGCACATGCGCACAAGATGCTTTGGTTTTAATCTATTGAGGTCCATACATTCCGATCTAAGGTGTTATGCACTCAACCAGTACGATCATGGGTTTGATCAGAAGTTAAGATCGGTCAGATAGCTACTCACCACAACAGAGACGGCGAACAACTATATCGAAATAAGAGGAAAGAAAAATATGAACAGAAATAAATCAAACAAGTGGAAATGTTATGGATGCAGACAGACCACTGAATTCAGCAGGTTACCCGCTCGGGGAGCGTTTTAAAAGAGCGAGTTGCATAGGCACGAGGCACCCAATCCAGCAGATACAACCTAAGAACTTCAATCAACGGAGCAGTCAAGATGGTCACACGTCGCAACTGTCACCTAATGAACTACCAAATCGAGAAAAACTGGAACAACGGTGGTCTGAGCGACGTTGAGCAACATCAGTTTATCAGAAAACAGTAGGATGTGTGAATGAGTACGCAATTGTTCTTCTTTCACCGAAAATTCGTTAACTTTACCAAAATGTGCGGATTCCAACAGATCCGACGATGTGGTTCCGTTTGGAATAGATTCTATAGGTAAATAATGCGGGGGGTGGGGTGGAAATGGAGGACAAATACGACGTGGTTGCGCTGAGGTGTGTATACCATTTTATAATGTACGTTACCTGAAAACACGTTTTAAGAAACCAACAAAAACTAAGTGAAGTGAATAAGTAAAGTCACCCAAACGTGCTCTTCTCGATAGATAAGACTGTCTGTGAAGAGATACAAAGTTTGTATCTCTGATCTTGGGAGACTACAAAAATTGGTTTTAGGTTTCGTCTCAAGACTTTCACTACATACGTGGTAGACCAGATCATGTACAGGCTGAACGATACTGACAAGTTACAGAAGCTAGATAACATGAGTTGAGAACACCAGGATTCGAACCGGCCACAGTTGTTACTGTTGGGTGGCATCGACCCATAAATGCTGATAAAAAGCTCGTCAGAATGTTTGATGAAGATAGAATACAGTAAGAAAGGTGAAAACGGTATTTTAAAGATCTGGGGAATTGACCAGAAGTATGTGGGCATTGTAATAACACAATCATAAATGTCATGTCGAACGTTACTATAAAACTATACGGTAGATGAAAAGGAACAGTATGAAAGATTCACAAAACCAGTAACCAATTTGAAACAAAAGCCAGTGGTGGCTCAGTGGTAACAACACTCGTCTACCAATCACAAACTGCGGGCCACCGCCCATCTGTCGCAGCTGTTCGCGTCTACGTCCGGGTAACATGACAGTATCCAGTTTACTTGGATGTGAATTATATAGCCGCAAACACCCGATCGCATGAGAACTGGAAAGTTAACCATAACACCTGTCAAAATACACAACGAATTGGGTGTTTACATTCCATTAACTTGAGGTACACAATGGTTCAGGATTACGTCCAATACATAAAGTGTCGGGGAAGTCGCCAGTTCCCCGAAAATATTGTGTGACAAGAAGACTAACAAAGTACACTTGTGAGTGACCTTCACCGTTGCCATGGTCGTGTACTTCTCCGGTCTTCACGAACGACCTCAGCCATCGTGACAACTGTTGTTGCCATCCCGACTACATGCCTAGACTGTTGTCTGGATCCATTCTTTTGACCTTGCTTGTTGCTAGTCCCAAACCCTATAAATACGAACGGGTTTGTGACCATGTTGTCTTCGGGCTGAGCGACATAAAGAAGCTCTGTTTGAAGGCCAGTCTTTTCCCTGTGTTCATGCGGTAGCCTCGGGTGGATGGGTTGGCTGAGAAGGGACTAACTGACCGCGTATACTCCGCCGTTCATTACCGTTGACCATCGTTCCTGTTATCCTCTGTTTCATTGACCGTTATTCCGTTCCGTTACGCGCTCGTAGGCTGTAGATCCGGTTACAACATAAGGTAACCACATTCCAAGCTATACGTAAAAGACTGAATTCGGATACCAAAAGTTCGCTATTCCTACACACAATCAGTGGTCAATTTAGATCTAATCGGACCGATCGAAACGAATCACACCTATTTATAATTCAAGTAATCTAATTACATATGCACTCAAAGACTACATAATCCGGCAATTGACTTTCAACATGTCGACGCACTGTGATGAATTGAAACTACATTACTTTTGGACGAAAAATAATCTGAGCTGCCTATTCGATGCGGGCCACAAGTACCACGCAAATAGCTACGGTTCGGCTCGCTGTCGTTTTATGGACATACGCTACCCTTTTCACATCGTACACATACACGTCATCATTGAATGCATCACTCTGTACGCGGCATCAGGAAATCCCCCTCTCAACGTCACACAGTAAATACGTAACGCGGATAAATAATGCAAAAGTCAGATTACCAAGACTGCTTTCATTGTTCACCTAGACTAGCACAATCACCTCATCATGCACGTATGAAATGGCAGCCACATTCTGCGATGCTTACGCAAACCATGTCCATCAAGGTCACAGCATGGCTGCGCTTCGACGTGCGATGTCGAGGATGACAAAGCGCAAACAATCACGGCGAACCGTTGACACATACGTTGCAAGAAAAGGTCAAAATCAGAAAAATGAAGCATTACTTAATGAGAAGAAAACTACGTTCATCAACGGTACACTCACAGAAATATGCCAGTGTGGAGAGGGTCAACGTGAAATAACCATTAACAGAGAGAGTGGGTGT
>LOND01029063.1:13655-29024 GCA_014220965.1 Paragonimus kellicotti
TAAAGAGAAATAACTGGTTACGATTGTTATTGGGCAACAACCGTTTTTTCGTTTTGATCGACCCGTTCGTTGCTACGTTCCACGACCTTGCCTCGAGCAACTCGGTTGTTTAAATCTGACACGCATTCAAACAACTTGTTTTAATCTCCACCTCTTACAAACAAATTCGGACACCCTCGAGAGGATACAGCTAGAAGCGATGGACAACAGTGACAGTTGGCAGCAAACTTTCACCTTGCCTACACAGTGAGTGTACAATGGCTTTCACAAATTCATATATTTCTCTGGGACTCCCTTACGAAGGGAGACAGTTCGAGAGAACGCTGTTAGCAACTGGATCGTCTGCAACCCTTAAATTTAAAATGAGCACAAACGACTGTAGCGTATAAGATTATTAGTGCTCCATATTCATCACAAGATAGAGGTATCACCAATACATCTTCGACCGGATTGGGATCCGGCCAGATTCTCATAAGACTGGCTTTCTTTGAGTTTGAAAGTCAACGTTGTTTATGATCAATGAATAACTGAGACAACATAGGGACCTGATTGTTGCCTCTGTGGTTGTCACGTGGACTTTGGGACTCTTATTTGGAGAAGGGAGTATTTATTGATAAACGGCCATCACGAAGCGTCTATTCAGTTTTCCCGAACCATCTGAAGGGGTTTCGTCACTCGTAACATCAACCCTTCTCCGTCATCTCCGAACAAATAAGGAGAGTGGAGATCTGGCCCGGGAGCTACATTACGCGTCAACCACTTCAGATTCACGGCCACTTCAACGTTCGGATATCGAAAGGACCAATGTTTGACAACTGTCCTGATTTGGGAAAAGAATGGTTACCTAAAGATATGGCAACGGTCTAGAAAAGTGGGAGACAGAACAGAACGAAAAAAAACCCAGTGAGTGACCATACTCCCTCTTTCATTCATGTAAGCAAATAGTGAAACTGTGGTTCGTGAATAGGCTGCAGGCGGCGAAACGATCTACCTGAAGATTTGCGAAGCTGGCAAGAGGAAGCTGATGCAAACGAGATTAACGAACAGAACTAGGTTCCAATCATGGACATAGTTATGAAACATGAAATAGTTTACAGGCTATACGAAAGCAGAGGTTTAGATCCAGGTTTGGAGGAAACTTCACATCACTGATGAGATCCAATTAGCTAACGAAAAGTTAGCACGTGTTACTGAAGCGGACCAGCCGCAAACGTGCAGATAACATCCAAACAATAATCGATAGATTTCTGATCGTTGTCTCCGCCAATTAGCCCACATTAAGTGGACTGATCGCGTGAGCAATACGGCAGTTCGCCGGCGCGTATTCCGGAACGCTCGGGATGCGCGATCAATTGGTCAACTACTCACGTTGCACAGCCTGCGATGGTTAGGTCACGTACTCCGCATGCCAGCTGAGCGTTTACCGTACCGGGCTTTTGTATACTGAGACCACCAACAGTTGGGTTAAACCGCATAATGGTCAAGTATCAACGTGGTCACGACCCTGACTGTTCCATCGAGCAAAGTAAGTAGGTGTCGCCTGCCTGGCTGGGGTCCTCGTGATCACTCAAACCGCTGGTTGGAGACGCTATCCGAGATGGCGGTGTGTCGCAGTCAATGGCGTACCTGCATCCATACCATTTCTAGTTCTTTCCTCTAATCTTTATTATTATTATTATTATTATTATTATTATTATTATTATTATTATTATTATTATTATTATTATTCTATAACCTTTTTAGTAACGTTTCTTCTTCTAGGATATTCCACGTCACTGTTGAGGTGAGCGGCAGCCCGAGCCACAGTACCCTTTGGTCAGGCTCATGGCTGTTATGATAATGACGGTGCAATAGTCCTTTTGCTTCCAGGCCCCCACTAGACGAGCACAATAACTGTTTTACATTGGTTTACTCATTGTAAAGACTTTTAACCAGTACGGGGATCCAATTCGTGCAATTCGTACGTATACACACCCTGGAGGAGAGGTACAGGAGAGTAAGCATGAATGAGCCGATGAGGTGCTATGGTGCGATGTCAGGAGAAGTAGAATCGTGCGGATTGAACAATCAAGATTCATACAACGCCTCCATTGAGCTCAGCATGTTGACAGGAAAGATGAACAGAAAATTTAGCGTTGGGAATAAGGTCAGTAAGGCCTGGTCCATTGATGGTACGATCAAGGGAGATCAGCTGCCGATTGATCAGATGACAGCAGCTCATAGATGAGCTAAACAAACAACACCTTTTAATGTGATAAAGTTCACGACCAAATCAAATCGTTTGACCTTGAATCTCCATACACGTATTTTCCCATCCGCCCTACTGATGCGATATACCTTGACTTATAAGTCCAAATAAATCTGCTCCACTGTGGAAAACACCAGAGATGAAGTCGCACGGCTCAGTTTAAGCATTGAAGCCCATGCTGTGCGTTCATCCTTAGTTGCTCTTCTGGCACTAAAACCAAAATTTGTTCAATATTTTCCGAAATGTACAGGTTGATATGGGAAAGTCACATGCGCGTTGGAGAATCGATGGCGAGACGAAATGTCATTTACGTGCTACATGTAATCTTGTGGTATGGTTTTCAGTGGGCGTCTGAGTGTTATCTTCCATGGTTACACAACGTCTCAACTATCACAGGACAAATATATGACGTATGTCTTGAAGTTTTGTTGTCCAAATTATGTAGTTTTCTACACTTCACATTCCGATAGACTGCAAAACTGTGCCGGATTTTTTATTGTTCATATGTACAACTCCAGAAAATTGTGTCGAATTTGGTGAGTGAATAAAATAATTGGTATTCAGCGATGATCACATGTTCGGTGATAACCGAAAGATAAACAAATAACTGATTTATTAGTCTCAGGTGAGTGTATATTAGAACAGTGTGTGCATATGTGAAATTGAAATGCGTCAAGGGTGATCTACATCCAATAGACGATGCTAATTGTCTTAAACCATTAATTTTGTTCAAACGGGTATTTTCGGTCTATTTCCAATAGCTAAACAAAAGATGGGCACGACCGTTAGATACCCAACTTACCATGAGGTTGTCACAAATGGTATCAAAATCAGTAAGGCTCAACAAACGAAGCACTTTCAGCAAAAGTCTGTCGTATGAAGCCTTAGGTAATCAACTGGATGATTGGTAGAGAGAAAAGGAAAAGTAACAGACAGTTGACACAAGATTCGGAAGAGACATCTTCTGGGATGGAACTGAATGGCTATTGTAAAGAGGGTTGCTAACGTAACTTTACTTCAATGAGCAGTACGGAAAAGCCGAGTGACTCATCAAAGTTGATGGATCATCGTTCTTCGCGAAGCTTTTTTCTATAGTCAGTGTGATTGAAAAACTAAACTTCAACGATCGTAACTTCTTTGAAAATTCAAAGTAATAGTTACCTCAGCAAGGGTCCAGAAAGCTGAACAGTTGTTCCATCACTGTGGTGACTTGCGTGACGGATCAACTGCTTCTTATAAGCACGGAATTCGGCTTTCCACTATGGATCTGGGAGGGTTTCGTGGATTAGCTGTGTTTCGCTAAATCTTATTCTTTTGTATGTAGATCGTGTTGATTCGCTGCTGTGATCGACGGCGCTAATCTGCAGCTTTTACTCTTTGAGTAAAACAACAGCCTTTGCAAAGCGCCTAATCTTCCAAATAAGGCAAACCTGATTCAGTCCGTATGTGCATTTGACATGGTGTACTTTACATCAATGTAATCCAAACTCGGTTACATGGGTGGCGCGGCGTGACTTACTGGCCGATTGTGCAGTAGGGACATTTCGACTACAGTGTGGTGGACACACCTATCTTCATGTTCCTGTTTTTTTTGGTCACGTTGGAGGGAATTAAGTGATATTCGACCAGTGTCGGATGTGCCTGTTCGTTTCAACCCCGAACGATGGTCACAACGTTTCGGAAATACAAAAACTTAGGAATGGACAGGCGCAAGTAGCCCATGCATTTCAGCGAACAGAACACTGTTGTAGATACAGTGGGGACAGATATAAACAGAAGTACAGCTTAGATACCCGCGATATGGGAATTTTGATGCAGAATACTGTTCGCTTTGCGTACGTGGATCCACATGATCCACAATTTTACATAACAAGTTAACGAAATTCAAAATTGTCCCCAGTAGATGTTGTTCAAGGTTATCCCCTCTCTTCTCATGGTAACATTCTGAGGGATAATCAAGCCGGTGCTCGCTAGGAGGAACTATTATATCTGAAAGCAAACAGGTGGCAATAGCTGATTTCAATATCAGCAGCAAACACTGAAACAAAATTTCGTCAGATATTCGCATTTAATAACTTATGGGACTGGGCTAGAATGATGGTTAGGGAACTTATTGTGCAGGTTGTTTCATGTGTCGATCGAGTCAATATCGGGTGGTATCCTTTCCTACCTCAGTACAGCATTTAAGTGAATAACAATCAATTCAGAGAGGAAGTCAGTAGCCCCAAACCGAATTGTTACATCAATTGATACGATAAGCTATGTGGTTCATTGGTTTGGTGGTCAACTCCATCCGCATACCATACTGAGTGACAAAACTACTCTCATGTATTTCGAAAACGTAACTTGGGTAACCAATCCCACGAAGTTTTGAAGTCTTTACGAGGAATGACACCCTATGTTAGTACTGAAAATATGGAATGCACAAGGAGGAGAGGAGTAAAGGTCGATAGTGAAAAGAGCGGAAAAATCATTCACGGCGGGCTGTTTGTGCACATCCCCATACTACTATCCTCCTTTTGTGTAGATGAAAACGCCTGTCCATGGTCCATTCGAACAGCAATAATAAGGATCCATTGGTCGAAATCGCCTATGCTAGAATCCCATATTGAGAGCTGCTAAGCATAAGTGAAATCGACTGTTGTGAATTAAACGACGAAGAGGTGCTTAGCTTTTTCTTCACGAATGAGCCACTGTGGTCGGATTTGAACTCCGTGCCCAAGATCATTAAGCTCGAGAGCAAGGAGTGAGTGAATTAAAAGAGCTTTGACTTTACCAGTGATTTAGAGTAACCGCGGAAAGATATCCACGTATGGAGTGTCATTTGGGTTACCGAAGGAAGTTAGAAATTATCAAGAATATAGGAAATAGCGAGAGAGTTACAGAGAAATACCGAAAACCAATTGTCAGTGCCGTGATCGAGTAGTTGAAACGCTGTACAGGCGTACAAGAATAGAAGTCGCTGGACATTACATGGACCACATCAAAATCCGAATGTACTGTTAGCCAATACCTGGGAAAATGGAGGGATAATCCGGCACACAAAACATGGCAATTCGACGGAATGGAAATCTCGTGAACACTATGCAGACAAAGGAGGAATCATCGATGTAAAATAGAAGTAGTTACAAACGATCATTCTGAGAACAATGAATGTTACTTGTGAAATGTAGCTTAGAACAGTAGGCTATTAGGAAAGTCGGAAATTGTGATGAGAGCAGTAGGGTTCTGTATGTGGCGTTCGCAATCACTAGGATGGACGACTAACCAGCCGGTTAGGGTGAGAAGCCGCAATGATCATGGACGGATCAACACAATGTGTTGACAGTAAGACGCGTATGTGGCGTGTAGTTCACCTGGCTGAACGCGTGTTTGTGTTTGTGTGCTCGTTCGAACACAACATGAAAAATGCGCGCGAGCGGGCCAGAGAGGTAAAGAAAGCAAAGCATTGTATATGTGCTATGTACTTAAGTGGATACATAGGTCATTTGTCTGGAAAACCACGTGTGTACCACTCTCTGTGTGGCCATCCAAACAAATGGTCGGTCCACGTGCTTAGGTGGCGGGATTAGGTTAATACGTGAGCGAACGTGGATCGACACAGTCGGATAGATGACCTTGAAGAGTTGAACGACCGGGCTGTGTGATTTTATGTATCAAAAGTACGCAGGCGCACGAAAAGAAAAGGAGGGGATGCTTGTTAAGCTCGTCTGGAAGACAGCCACCGATAGCATTGCCACACACTAAAAGACTAACAGGCACGAGAGCACACAAAACGAGCCCGTAGTTCGATTTTGACAAAGGTGATATACGTGATAAAATTATGCGACCATTCTGTTTTGTGACAATATTTTTTCTATCAATTCAGTAGCAAGCATTGTTCGAATGGGAAGAGCAGTTTTTACCTAGAAGATTGTTGTTCAGATGGATGCCGTTTAGTGTCCGTGTAGAAAACGAGGTACACGCAAGTGAATGAGAACTAACGGTGACAACCACGACCATCCGATGCATCATAAGTCAGTGAACGAGTCGTATTATGACGCGCTACGCGTAAGCACGTAAACACACTGACCGGGGACACCGACGACGTGAGAATTATGCAAGTTGTCAACTTAAACGATTCCACGGTCATCTCAGAAGTAACTGCTATTTCAGCCGTCAAGTTGTGAACCTTAGCATTTTTGCGTACTCGATAACCTAATATGCCACACAAATTATCTTGGGGATTGAAAGCGGAATCACAAACCAACTAGCTCACAACCTTAATACCTGAGGGAAGCAACGAAACCTAAGTATGCATTGTGAAGCGGTCTTATTAGAAAATCAGTTTCTGGATAATCAAGAGAGACGAACAGCAAAAGAAGGTGTTCCAGTGTCGTGAAAACTTAGTCTGAATGTTCCCCATACGACCGGTGAACGTCGATAATTGGTGCATCTGCTGAACAGTATTTCTTCCACCAAAGTGGCAAGTATCGCTGTGAACCAGGTACGTCTAGATTGAAGTTGTTTTCAATAACAAAACAAACGGAATGCCAGTAATGACTAGAAAATCTGATTTGCAATAATATGATCAAAATAATTTAATAAGTAATTGTCGGTGATTCGGTGAAATGGGTTTATCCATGGGTTATACTTCAACCATAGATTTGCTCGTGCATCCATTGCATAATTCGTTTGGAGACAAGGGGCTTAAGTGTCCAGTTGAGCTTTGAAGCCAATCGTACTATTCGTCGTTTGTCTAGCTCTGGAAAAACTGCTCGTCGCCTTGTCACTTCGCGTAAGCAATATGATTTGGTTAGATCATATTGCTCACGCCCTCATAGCACACCGGGTCAGACGGTTAGGTCAGTAATTTCGAGTAGAGTCCTCGAAGAAAAAACCATACCATAGTGCCTAGGCAACCAGGGATAAGGTCCATCAAGTCAGCCCTGTTCTGCAGACCGCGAAATTATCAGAAATTATCGGTCTCCTAACAGCTACACTGTTTAACCGACACAAGTTTCTTGTTTTATTCAGCCCTGTAATTTTTTCACTTTTCTGGTAGAATTGGATGGTAATTGCTCACCAAAGGCAAGACAGCTGGCAAATATTACCACCCTCGTACCCACGGTCTTTTCTTTGGCAAGTATCCTGTGCAGCTTGTTGTGTACTGAATCAGTTCGACCCACTTTCAGGTAACTGCCGATCTAAGCACTTCTTCTTCAGCAGCCAAGGTGACCCCGAAGTCGAAACTTGCGATCGTGAGAATCGCAAGCAGTGCGTGCTTCATTGGCTCTTGATGAGCAGTCGTTTGCGTAGTGTGAGAACTAGTATATTGGTTTACATCGTCAGCGTAAAAGGGCAACGCTGCGTTTATTACGCCAGCGCACGCGTCAACAGGAAATTGTTCAAATGGTACCAAAAAGTCGTTTAGTGATGCCATTAACGACTCCCTAAAGCAGACCAAACACCCCGACATCATCATACCAGTCGGCGATTCCAATGCTCAACTTTCCTGTCTTGCACCAGAAGAGTTGTGAATAGACAGTGTGTTCGGTATCCGAGCATATAACGCCGATAATAGCGAAATACTACTGAGAATACATATATTTCACGAGCAGACACGGATCTTTCCCATAGTGATCAATAACGGTTGGTGTCACTCTGTTAAATACGGTTGTACAGTTTGGATGAATCACCTGGACGAGGGTCATGTTGTTGAAAGTGCTCGTTTTGTCCCATGGTTTGCTTAGAGGTGACTTACTTGTAGATGGAAGCTCGTTAGCTAACAACTGAGCGAGAAGGATAGGAAGAGGGCTTACTAGATGGTACTGACGAGCAAATTTGCAAGGTCGAGACAAAGGTAAGAAACTAACAAACATAGGGAACAAATCGCAGCAGCTATGAAAGCGTGCTGTGAAGAAGTATGATGCGAGGTAGCTGCACAAGTGCGACAGAACTGAATTCCCGATACGTTGATGGATCATCTAGACAGGCTTCTTTCGATCCCACTTAGCGCTGGATATGTCTCCACCCGTCGAGAACTTAAAGGCAAATATGCTAAAAATTGCGCAGAGGTCGTGAGCGCTGTCTGGTCAATTGTTCGAGAGAGAGAGAGAGTTTCTTCCTGGTACTAAGTTAATCGACATAGGGTATGTGGATGACGTTGTCTTACTTAGTCCATCTGTCAAAGGCACGCGAACCATGGTGAACAACGTAAATGACCATGATTGGGACATTCTAACTATCACTCTCTGAATTGCAANTCAGGCGAGCCCAAAATAACCCATCTCACATATTACGACGTCTACGCAAATCGTTCAGCAAGGTCACAACATGTTTGCGCTTCGGTGCTTTTTTAACATTAGGAGAACCATGAAAACACTTCACGTAAGCCGTTGATTCTGGCCAGAATTAATGGAAATTACGTCCGGATCACTAAAAGTGAGATTGAGAGTGCGATGGCAAAGGGTCAGCCGGAAGGCTCAAACCACCGAACCCTCACACTCGGCCCCGCGACTCTACCACTCAGCCACCTATCCACGACCGGTGGCCTTCACAACGTCAATCTCAACTGCTTCTGTACCTGCACCCCATTGGTCATATTATCGCGTGAAGTCTTCTCTTTTTGATTATCTTGTACTGCCTCAGTGAATTGCTTACGCTACCGCATTATTGACTGATACTTGCTGACGGTTAAATTCCATGCTCAGAGTTCACTTGGTTGTAAGTTGTATAATTTGCTAACCGTTACAGAACTAGTTTTATTTGGGTAAACTCTCAATATTCTATCTTTTTCTGCCCCGTCAGCCATGAATCTTGACTGATTCAGAAGAGGCATTAAAACAGTTCCCTATGATGAAGTCGTACTTTTCGATTTCCCTATTTAGAAAGTCATTATGGCCCTTCAACTCCTGAGTGAAAGTTGGTGCCCCATTTGGCGAAAGTTTTTCATAATTAACTACACCTACTTGAATTAAATCGTTATTTTAACGAGCTCTGTCAACAATAGCATTTTATATGCCGTGTGTCAATTGCACGCTCTCAATCGATCCGGTATATCTTTGACCGAGTTATCTACTCGATCTGCTGGCGATGCGATGTGGAAAGTCACTTGCTCTTGTACGCACAAGTACTAAGCACCTGGCGGATGATCTTGGAAACGTACTTGAGTACGTTACGATTCGCTTGCGCCGAAATTACTGAATGGGGCGTCGCTCAGCATAGTAATTTACAACATCGTCGTAGAAGTTGCCAACTTAAAGTAGCCGCTAAGAGAGAAAATTGGTGGCCACAAGAGAATGAAAATCCTTTGCTTGTAAAGGTACCTTGGGGGATTTTAATAAATTTTGGCGCTCTTAAACACATTGTGATTACACTTAAGCAGCATTGGGGTTTAATTCGAGCATCANGGTGAGCGAGTACACACATCTAAAAGTGTAGCTAATTGGGAGAACAAACGCCGTGCTCTCTTTCGTATCCGGTCTGGACTGGCCAGTTGATATTAGCTGATTCTGACCATCTGTTTTATCCATGGCTGTTCGCTATGCATGCCTCACCTGATCTGTGTGTAGGCAGGATGTTGGAACCCATTCTGTCCACGACTTTTTCTAAGGATGTATTTCTTTTAGACTGGTCGATGAGATGATTTGCTGTCTGATGACTTTAAACTACTAATTGAGTTGGCCGATTGTATGAAGTTATTGTTGATACGTATCCGAAACAGTGAAGTCTGTCTTAGCACGAGGGACAGCAAGAAACGGAAACCGAATGGAAATCCAGTTGAGATCCAGCTCTTAAACCATCAGAAGACGCGTGAACAGCATATCCGTGAAAAGCAATTTGGGTTTGGCCCTTGCCATAGATGTACCGATCACACCTTCACACTCCCCTAGATGTTTGAACACCGCTGTTCACATAGAAGACCAACAGTTGTGGTCTTTTCAGGCATTAGAGGGGCTTTTGATGCGGTTGACAGGGGTGCACTCTGAGACTGTCTGTCGAGGAAGAGCGAGCCTGGAAAGAACGCGAAAATCCTGGAAGCAACTTATCATCAGATCTCGGGTCAGGTTAGGGGTCACAGTAGCGTATCGCCAACCTACAGCAACTCAAGTGGGGTGCGAAACGGCTGTCCAGTTTATCCTTCCCATACAACTTTGTGGTAGATTAGATTCTAGAGTGTGTGCTGACAGACTTCAAGACTGAGAGTATGCAGACGACATCGCCCTAATCTGTGAGGGTTCACAGGGAGCCAAGAACATCTTAACAGATCAGAAACTTCAGTTCATCAGTTTGGTATGGCTTTTGCACCTACGGAGTGCAAGGTGGTGTTGCAAGATTGGCACGACTTCGCGCTTGCTTTCATCCTTGGTGATGAGCCGCTGGAGGTGGTTAAGAAGTTCATGTACTTGTAGGCTGTATCAATGCTAGTGGAATGTCTGATGAGGTTACGAATCGTATGGCTAAATCTCGTGTGGTGTTTATCAACTTACGACATCTGCAGCGTCGGCATAATCTCGATCTTATTGCGAAAGGCCCTGTGTACAGTGCCACCGTAAGGGCAGTCCTATTGTGACTCCGAAACCTGGTCAATCTGCATGAAGAATGTCCATAGAGTATCCGTTTCCGACCATCGGTGTCTCCGAAAAATTAGACGCGTGTGGTGGGAGCACCGTGTCAGTAATGACGAAGTTCGTCGAACGGATAAACTCTGTCGACCCTTGAGCATGCTGATCTCGTCTCACAGGCTTCGTTGGTTTGACCACATCTTACGAATGCAACTCACCGCCTGCCACATCGTGCCTTGTTTGCGAGTGGTGGGTTAAATTGAGATCGGCAGCCGGGTGGCCAGCGTATCACGTGGGCTCGAGATATGAAGGAACTTATTCTGAAGCTTGCTTTAATAAGGCGCTCCCAACTTCCTAGCTGGGGTTCGAAGGACAACAGACAGCTTTGGTTGAGGATGCTGTTTGATATGACGAGGAATAGAAGCCAATGGCGCTCATGTTGTGAGTTTGTGTGCATCAGTGTAATTTTTTTCCCTTTTCCCTCTACACCTTTATCCTTTTCTACCTTACATAATACGTTTGCCACTCCTCATGGTCTTCATGTGTTAAATGTACGTCATCCGTTTATTATTTAGCGTGTGAACGTTTCGGCCTCTTTTGTGTGTCTGCACACTTCCAGACGTGGACTATCCGGGGTGTCTAGAGGAATTTGTTGTTAATGTACGAGCCTCAGTATACATTGCAAATATGATTTTTTAGAAATACCCGTTTTCAATCAGGTCATGTTTCTTCACTCTATCTTAAGTATAGACTTCATTCGTTTGTCCGACTCATCACGGCTTCAACGCGTTGGGCAGCAAGCTGACTGCCGTACGTTCGGCGTATGCCTAATAGTCAAGTGAAGTGGCTTCCCATATCACACTTCTAGTGGATTGGATGGATGAGTCATTCATCTGCTCAAGAGCCGGTTTGTGCTTTTTATTTGACCTGGATCGATTGTAAGCATGACGCGTCACAGAGCATATAAAATGCTACTGTCGGCAAAGCTCGTTAAAGTAGCGTACTTTGAGGGATTGTGGGGGCCTTTAATTACGAAAAGTTAGCCAATTCCACATAAATTCATGAAGAGAAACTGTTTTTCAAGCATTTGAAGTAGAAAGATCATTATATTATAGAATTTATCCTTCGAGTGCCAAATACAGTGGTCTAGAGCTTTTCTAAAAAGTATAGGTGACCGAGGCACTAGTAAACACCCTGATTGGGGGAATCAAGTTGTAGGTAGTTTGGAGCGACAATTTCCTTGAACTGTGTGGAAGAAAACTTGTACGGGGTGATGTATCGAAGGGTCAGATGTGAACTTGTTCTGTCAAACAAGATCTGGCTTTGTATTAGGGATAATTAGACAAAGTTTCTCATCCTTTGTCAAGGTTGAATTCAACGACCTTCGGCGCGTACATTGGTTCAGCAGAAATTAGTCCGTTTTCTGTACACCAACAGTGTTGTAAAACCGATTCTACTATTCAAGCTAAGTGTGCGCACTGTTTCACACAGTTAATTAGCATCATCTCATTTACTTGTAATGTTGCTGATACGAGGGGGAACAGTAAAGCCATGTGTTGTCTTTGCCAATTCGTGACACCTGGTGATGTTCAAACGACATCCAACTGTCACTGCATCGAAGGATGTGTGGTGCTTTGTAGTTTGAAAACGCGGCCTAGTCGTGACAACAGACCAGCTGAGTTTGGCCATCGTTGCCTCCGACGGTTAGCCCGTATTAGATGGATTGATCGTGTGAGCACCGCGGCTGTCTACCACTGTGCATTCGCGAAAGCTCAAAGTAAGCGGCCAGATGATGAAATAATTAAACCGCACAGCATGCGATGGTTGGTTCACATACTCAGCATGTCAACTGAAAGTCTGGTGAACCGAACGGTTGCTGAGACCACCAATAGTACGTATACACACGGGTTGAAGTTCCGCTTGTTCAGAATGAATAACGGAACCTATAACCGTCGTCCGTTACTGACTGGTTCGTTTGCATGACCACTTATTCGTCCAATCGTCATTTCTCAGTCAAGACTGTAAACTATCTGGCACTATCAAGCCCAGCGTGTTGGTTGACGTGATCGAAAACATTTTACAGCCGGTTGTTACGCGTAAAATAGACTGAGGAAGAAAGTCATTCAATCCGTATGTTGGTTGTAACCTGATCGACTGGAATTAATGAGATTGTTTTCCGTAATCACACTGTCACTTGTTCGAGACTCAAAACTACCCGAGTAGAATGCTGGTCAATAGAAGTGATCACGTGCAGGCCAATCGATGTAGCACCGAACAGGCGGTCAAGCAGTTTCACAGCATTGACTGCTTATATTGGACAGCTCAATCGTTTGATCCTCAACTTACAGAATCTGGTTGAGATCACTCATACACAAGACATAAGCTAAGGTGTGTAGAAAGTAATCAGCACAGTGACTTTATCAAAAAAGCACGACGATGAAAACTTCGTTCAATCACATTTGTCGTTCACTTTTTGACCACTTGTGGCCTGATGCTTGGGAGACGATGCACAGATCTAACGGACACCGTAGGGCATATGGAAGCTAACAAATAGCAGAAGTTCCAGTAAACAGCAGTGGCAATCTAGCCAATCGATATTGAGTGCACGCATATGAACCTGCAGCGAATCGGGAATTACAAACTGTTGATGTTCAGTCCGATTCGGCTGGGCAATGCGAACTGACTGTTTTTTTGTTCTACAGCCAAGAGGACGGGAAGTGCTTCATTTGTTATTCGTAACTTTGCCATGACAGTTTCACGGGTACGACAGTCAAGGAAGTGTGGAATCGGTATTTCTTATTGGTAAGTGTAGTCAGGCTGAAGAATTTCAAATAACATATTTCCTTTGGAAAATGACTAGCCCAATGAGATTTTGACGATGTGGGCTTGTCGTTGAATGCAATAAAATGTCGTCTGCGACTACGCACAACTAGTATTCCGTTTGGTCTTGTGGCCATCAGTCGGGCAAATAACTACTATACAACATGTTGTTATTCTTTCATTTTTTTTGTTTGTTTACGATTCATGTGTGATGACATTTCATGACATGCGAGTGTGCATCATGGCCTAGGAACCGTGAGCCGTGCATTTTTACGGCTCCGGTTAACGGTTGTGATGCCAAAGACAGATCATACATGTTGATGAACAGCATTGAAACCTACATGATTAACCAGCCGTCTATCAAGTGCAAGCCAACTGTAGAAGACAATAGTGGTCAACTATTTAGAGACTGTATGCACCTACTGGACGAATAGGTCAGGTTCCAACTACAGGCCCGCAAATGAACTGACTGCATACACAATTGTGCCTGTCTGCACACGGCAGTCAAGCAGACAGCCACCGCTGCATAATGTACGATGTTGTGGTGTTCAAAAAACACGATAAACTGGGGGCAAAAGATCTGCAGGTAGTTAATCCAATAAAAAATAACTGAACCGCGTACCATCCAAATCACCTTGCTGCGTGTCCTCGTTGTCCACCAGTTCCACATTCTGCTGTCGCGATGGTTCTGTTGAGTTGATATCTGGTTTGATATAGGGCGGAACAGCCGGGGAACAGGAACGACACAGTCGAGTCAACCGCGACCAGAGTGATTCGGATAGACCGGCTGGATGCGAACGGGTAAATGAGATATAGTCCTCATCTAGGACAAGTTCACATGATTTGATCCAGTCGGAGGAACCGTTCGGAGACGATTGCTTGGTCGGAACTGCCATCAGATGTAGTTGAAGCGCCAAGTTCAATGCGCAGGAATAGCTGAGAATGGGCGGATAAGACACAATCTAATGCAGTCATATGAGATAGAATAACGCGCTCGTTTCAGTTACAGAACATGAATGTATTTACCATGGGAAGTACAATAATCCTCGACAGTAATTGATATACAAAGAAAATCGCGTATCTTAAAATTTAATTCCAGAAATTAGAAAACGGATGCAATGATTCGTTGTCAGTGTATGCTTTTGCGTGGTATGCAAACGTTGTCGTCAACTTCGATTCCAGGCAAAGCACATCGTTCACAGAGATTCTTTCTCCTATACTCACCCAACTGACTAGTGATGAAAGTTAACACAAACCATATGGATGTTTGTGATTTCCATGAGATCATACATGTAGAAGATGGGCAATAATGAAATTTGTGACAAAGCTAAAGTCAAGAGGAGACCTGGTGGGCTTGAACAAAACTACGTCTTGATATCAAGATAAAAAGACATTTCGTAAATTGCCTTCTTGCATGTGCGGCAATATCAACAAGTGATCACACATCAAACTACCAGCAAGTAATTCGCCACAAACTTAGTGACAATGTTTTGATTACAGTCCAAATAAAAATGGCTACAATCAAAAGAATAATCGGGGTGGGTTATTTGTAGAAGTAATCGGTGGGGACTATTCATTTCGATTCGTATGGTAGAACGATTGTGTATAAACCTGACAGGTTATGAGTAGACTTTCCGATTTTATATTAATTCACATAAATTAAAAAGCACTCATTAATTTGGTCAGTGGACTGTAAACTGAACGTTTATTATGTAAATTCATCGAGTCATTAATCTTTCAACGGTTCACGTGAGC
>LOND01029063.1:29124-39129 GCA_014220965.1 Paragonimus kellicotti
CATCACCATAGACAGCAATACATCGATGGTTCACACTGATGCTTGACTGCCACATCGTTCGGTTATCCGTGATTTGTTCAGGTCCATGCTAACCACCCACCAAATTAATTCGTCCCTAAAATGGTATGAGCCCATTTAACTGCAATAGTTCGATACAATAGTTGTCACAACGAGACTGGACCTTGACGTGGTGTGACGGCTTGCGCATCTCGATGACCTATTGGGCTAAACTGGACGGTGTGGCCACCACACCGATAGAGTCACTCATACCAGGCAGGCCAATGGGTAGAGGTCTGACAAACCAGTCTCCTGGTCCTCCAGGTTGGGGGTTGGAAGAAGGTTGGCATCTTTTTCCGGAAAAAGTACCAGTTCTGGTACATTGCCACCCAACCGCTGCCTTGCGGTACAGGCTTTTGAGCCAAAGGCTTTGGTTGAGAACCCTAATCGTTCTCCTGTCTAGGTCTGGGCGTCCTGGCAGTATCTCAGCCCACACACAACCATGAATATTCACAACACAATAAATCCATACTGCATCGGCCGTCTCGCAGTATAAACCGGGTCGCCCTATCTGCTGCATACAGCAGGGTGGATAGGCGAAAACATGCTACTGCTGACCCCTCCCCACTGTCCTATCAAATTTAGCTCTCAGGCCCCTCCCGACCTCCATTTCTGATAATTACTCTACAGGTCCCACAACAGATGTAGCTAACTGTAGTAACACTGAGCCGGTATACTTCGTCGACTCACTGCAGTTCGGGAAGTAAACATTAGGGAAGAACAGGCAGGGTTTCGCCCTGGGCGGGGTTGTATAGATCACATTTTTACCCTTCGTCAAATTCTGGAGCAGCGTCATGTGTACCGCCGGCCAACAATCGCCGTATTTCTGGACTATAAAGGTGCGTTTGATTCGGTAGACCGATCTACACTTTTAGAGTCGCTTAAACGCAGGGTGTACCGACTAAGTATGTGAACATACTGTCGGCGCTTTATTCCCATACTTCAGCTCAGGTTAGGGTTTACGGCGAAGTATCTGACAGTTTCAGCACCAGGAGCGGTGTACGTCAAGGCTGTCCCCTTTCACCATTTTGTTCAATTTCGTCATAGACGAAATAATGGAGGACTGTCTGCGGCACTCACAAGATGCCGGCGTGGACCTCCTACCTGGTGAAAGACTGACTGATCTTGATTATGCTGACGATAAGGTATTGCTGTTTGACAACTTTCAAGCGGCACAAACAACACTGGACGCTATTTCGCGTTCTGCTAAGTACTTCGGAATGCGCTTTGCAGCCTCAAAATGCAAGATTGTTGTGATTACGTAGATTTAATGTTAGATAATGAAGTCATGGAGATTGTTGACCGGTTTGTATACCTGGGAAGCTGCATCAGCAGCGGCGGAGGTGTAGGGAATGAAATAGAAGCGCGTATTTCCAAGGCTAGGGCGGTGTTCGCTAATCTAAGACACCTATGGCGACAGAGAGGTATTTCCCTAAAGCTTAAGGGTCGTGTATATCAAACAACAGTGAGGGCCGTATTACTTTACGGCAGCGAAACGTGGCCGCTCAGGGTAGAGGACGTGAACCGTCTCCAGGTATTTGACCACCGATGTCTGCGTTCAATCGCTCGTATCGGGTGGCACCAGCGAGTAAGCAACGAGGAGGTTAGGAAGCGGGTGTTTGGCACTGATTGTCAAACGAGTTCTTTGTTCAGTCGCTACATTTGCACAGACTTAGATGGTTAGGTCATGTACTAAGGATGCCAGCTAGTCGTTTGCCACACCGAGCACTGTTTGCCGGACGCTGCGGCCGACTGGCGCACAGTGCGAGGTGGCAGTCAAGCATCAGTGTGAACCACCGATGTATTGCTGTCTATGGTGATGATGACGAACGATGTTTTAAGGTGTGTTTGCGTGGAACAACAGCAAATTAAGCCTGTTATGCTGGGATGTATTTCTGAGTGTATGCATGCCTGTCTTAAGACTCAGGCGCTCTACCAAACCAATTTTGCATTCGACAGATGCCTAGTCAATGGACCAGATAAGTGGAAAATCATCAACCGATCAAAATATGACCGATTAACGCAACTGTTCGAGAAACCAAAACGTTGAACAGACTGCTAATTGTAAAGAAAAATGTGCACCCTGTCTTATAGAGAAAGAAAGGGAAAAATAATAATGGAATAAAATCAAAATGGAAAATCGCCAAAGATGTTCTATGTTTCGAAGTTAATAAGATACAAGCCTGAGTACTTTGAACAGGAGTGCAGACATCTAAAACAACGCGCGAACCGAGTGCATGGTAGGATCAAATAAGTCAACTGACAGCGATGAGCGGTTGCAGATGCCATCAGAAAACCATGCACATGATTTTTATGAGCACGTTGCCTCAAGGGATTTACCAATTTCCTAGGGTCACATAAAAGAAATGACAACGGGCACTGCTCGCGAGTTGGGTCAATGTTCACGTAGGCGGCATTTGGCCTTCCATATTCTCAATGGATTACTTACCGAAAGTCAAAAGCTAAATGAATACGTAGATATCGGTTTATCACACACTATACATTATATTATGCATTTTAAATAATGCCAAAATAAAAGACAAATGACATTAGCGAAGTTAATGATAGAAATTACATTGAAGAGATTGACAGTGAAGATAAACTTTCTTCTGTAACGCTTACGTAATTGATAAATTTGTGAACAGTTCCAGGTGTGCTCTAAAACATGGGTCGCAAACCCGTTCGTATTTATAAGGTTTGCGACGAGTAACAAAACAATCAATCATGTGCCTGGTTCTAGCAATTGCGTCGCTGATTTTCTTTCTCGACCGCAGATAGACGATGAACTTCCAAAGTGACCTTTGGAGTCAACGGCTTAGTAATGGAGCAGGACCCACAAACACTAGTGCGTCTACAACGTCAGGACAAGGTCCTCCGGAAAGTGATTGAAGCTCTGGCAAGAGGCGTGAGGATCCCAACAAATACTAGGATGAAGAGTTGAAAATAATCGCATCCCAATGGAGAAGAGTTGGCTTAAACAGTGCGGGCGTATTAACGTGGCAGCGTGGCGTTGGGCGCTCTTGCGTGGTAGTCATCCCGAGACAACTGAGGAGGAAACTGGTAGCAAACTGCCATGAAATGGCACACACCGGATGCACAAGGACATACAATCTGCTGCAACAAAGAGCATATTGGCCGAAGATGAAAGAGGATGTGACAGCTTACGTGCTTGCATGCCAGCAGTGTCAGTTACTGAAAGGCGACAATCGGGGAGCCCAACAGCCCTTACAGCCAATACCAGTCTCCGAAATCGGTGAACTCTGGTCGATGGATCTTATGGGCCCATTTCCACTGAGTGCCCGCGGTAACCAGTACGTTCTGGTCATGACAGAACACTTTACCCGTTGGATCGAAGCGACTGGCGTCCCGGATCAAAAAGCATCTACGGTGGGAGACATGGTGATGAAGCACATCGTAGCGAACCACGGTGTACCAAAGGCGATCTTGACGGATCAGGGACCATGCTTCGAAAGCGAGGAGTTTCGAACACGCATGCAACAACTGGGAATCAAGCGCATCCGAACGACACCATATCACCCGCAAACAAATGGGCTAACTGAACGTAACAACCGAACGGTCAAAGAATGGTTATCAGCCAAAGGAGGCGACTGGGAGTCGGCGTTGCCACTGGTGTTATTGGCCCACCGGGCGTCTGTCCAGGCGAGCACGAAGAAATCTCCATTTCAATTGATGTACGGGAGAACCCCTCGACTTCCGGTGGATCAGGACATTGGAATATGGCCAGAGTGCAGTGATTCCACCAAAGAATTGGTTGCCGAAAGCATACAACAACGAAAAACGATCGGCAGTTGAACGACCCGGAAAAGCTAAATTGTTCAATCTAGGAGAAAGGGTAAAATATTGAGATAATCGGAACACAGTCATCAGCTGTTCAGGTTCAAGAAAACTTCTGCCTAAATGGAAAGGTCCGTATTTGGTAATTTCCAGACGGGGACCCAGTATACACGATCAAGAGGGACGGCGAGACGAAACGAGTGCATGCCAGTGAGTTAGCAAAGTGGCACGAAATGCCGGCGCGGCGAACCAGGAGAAGGTCGATAAGCCGGTAAGCAACACTGCGTCGGTCGAACAGAATTCGCCAGCAGGCGCAAAGGAGCCGAGGAACCTCAGAAGAGGAGGGAGTATTGTATATTATTCACCTTCGTTTGAGTAGTATTGTGCGCATATTCAAGAATTAAAGGGCAGGTCTCAACGCCAGGAAACGCAGGGGACCCGAAGCGACTATTGGAAACATGTATATGTATTATGTGGAACATGTCATCAAAGCGAATGACGATGCACCGCTGCTCGACGTGTGTGGACACAAGTCAGCCGTGCAAAATAATGTTTGCATCTGTTGTTCTGTTTTCACGTAACTTGTAAGAGGATTTTTGTAATACACAACCTCGCAAATCAAACGTCTTTTGCGGTCACAACACTGAGAGTTGATAGTGCTTCAATCTTTCCATCTCAAGCGCTGCCCCAGAGACCGGCAATAGCGTGAACAAGAACACGGACTAGTAGCATACGCAGGTCGGTTTGTCGGTCAGAATCCAAATCGGTTTGGTCACTTTCAGTTTATGAGAGATTCAAGCAACAGTGAAACTGTTTTCAACGTGGAGTGTGTTGGTTTGGAAATGCAAGCATCGAAAAGAAGTTGCTTTTGTTTAAAGCAGGTCAAATAGCTAGACGACAAAAATGTCACTATCGAATTTCGCGGCAAAAACGTTGTGAAGGTCATGGACCTGATGGGTGACAAACTCCGGAGGAATCTGAATGGCATAGCACCTCGAATGACCAAAATGACTTAACACTCTTCAATTGTTCGATTGGTGACATACGTTCGCAAATTAACTTGTTTGGCTTGTTACTTACACGTCTAGATGAATTGGTGTTCTTATTTCCACGTGGTTGGATGTTTATGACTGTTTGTTCCATATTTCAAAGGATCACGTGACCTAAAGCAGTGGATGTGTTAATTTGTTCTTGGTCCGAAACGGCGAGTCTTGTTTTCTCAGAAAATGTTAAAGTCGGCGCCACACACACACACACACGGACCGTGCTAATCGTTTAGCCACGAAACTTAGTTGCGAACATCGTCATTGTAAGAACCCCAAGCACAGTCAATGAGACTTGATAAACGGATGCAACAACCTTCTCAACAAACATGGTCATTATGAGCACGGTCAATACAAATGAGTACATATCGACCCAACAGCAACGGTTCAACATTTAACCAAACTTTTTATATTCATTGAGTGGTAGAGAGCTCATCAGTTTTCAGTGGAAAGTTACGCTATCACGGATAAGAGAGCGCTACAGTGGCACAAGAATCTGTAGGATCACAGCATTGGAGAGGGATAGTACTGAATAAAGAAACGAACAGCGCAAATGGAATGTTGACTATATTACAGAGGTTGCAATCCTACGAAACACGACGAAATTTGCACATCCATGCAGAATCAGCTTCATTGCTGTTTTAGGTCACCATGCAGTATTATTTTCGAATAACGAGCCTTTTGTAATGTTCAAAACTACAACAGGCAATAACCAGAAAACGATTTACATGTTTTGGCGTTAGCTTGACTCAATAAGCCTGATTCACTTACCAGACATGAACTGAATCATGATTAGAGAGATGTAGTAGCCATGGTGTTCAATGTGTGGCGATCATACAAAACAAGTCCTAAACCACGCCCTTCATATACACTAATTAGTACTACCTCTGATTGTGGAAACAATATCAAATTTCGATAATCGGTCAGTCGCATAGGGTTTCGACGGCTCGATCAATCGAAGATGAAATATGTTAAAAGCGGAATCGAGTTCATAAAATGCACCGTTTCCATCGGTTTGGTTGTAAATTTGTATCCTTAAAGAGCGGCCATTGTTTTGAAAGAAACGTACGTAGCCGGGAAAAAACTTTCGCGTATTCCGGCCATGGTTACACAACTTAATAAAATGTCGACTTCAGGACTATTTACGTCTTCCACAGATAGTCAACCACTTCATAGTGGATAATTTCAGCTCAAACAATTTAGCACCGCATGATTAGGAGTGTTAACAAAAGACAGAATAAACACCTGTTACTATGGCACAATGACAATCGCAAAAAGGGAAACAGCCTCAGATATGAAAACCAATACCATTCTCACTATCAATTGTGATGAAAATACAAAGAATCACGGTAGAATACACTGACAAAATCTCCTCCTCACTGGAACATGGCGGATAGCCCGCTACATGCTACTCATTCCTGCTCATACGGACGGTCATTTCGAACGTAAATATTTATCCTTAAATGTATTAGTGGACGGGGTGCTGACTAGTAGCTGCCATACAACCATGAAAAAGTAAACACAGTTTAGAGAAAAATCCTAAGAGAGACAGATGAGATTTAATGTCAAAATTCATGTATGTGACAACACGGTGTCAATACCCTGACAACAATTGACAGTAAGATAGCACCTTGTGAAATTTCGTTGGGTACAGGACATTAATAGACTGCAACACATTGCTGTGTCGGACAACATGTCCGACCAGCTTTCATAGGGAGGTCCCCTGAAGATTTTCAGTGGGAGAGACTCTTAATTGAGGTTAGAAAGTCGCAGCTGATTTGTACTTATGTGAGCAGGTGTATATGCATTTTTCTCAGATGGTAGGCATTAAAAATGATGGATGAATGAAAAACTTCGGTTAGACAGGCGCGTCCTCCTTCTCTTCATCAGCTACCGTGTATCAGAGGTTGGTAGGGGGTTGACAAGAGCACAAGTCTAAATGAAACAACAAAACTAGAGATTCAAATGAATAACCACACTCTCAACGGAGTACACTAGACGACAAAAGAAAACACTTGAGTATCAGTTATCAACTGAATGATTGATAGATTGGATAACTGTTGCAGTCACAAAGACAACAAATCATATGGGATAACGGTAATGCAAAAATTCGAACCGGTGGGGGGGGGGTCAGTAAACAGATATCATACTGGGGGTAAGCAACGTCAAGGTAAGATAATGTGACTAATTAGGGGCAACTCGGACACTAGAGGGAAGTTGAGGGACAGACTCTAAGCACAAAATGATCTCCAACGCCAATGACTTTACTAAGTATTCTCTCTAGCAGTTGCGATTATCAGTATTGGAGAGGATGGCCGACACATTAATGTAGAGCAACTCCTCATGTTAGGCGGCACACGCGACAAGCTACACCTTCATAGGCATCATAGTGTGAATAAAACAGTTGTTAGTCACATTACACAAAGAGTCCTCCGTAATATAGCAGCGTGTGGATTCTGTAGCACAAAACATAACGGTAGTCTGCTACTTCGGTTGTTCACTTTACACTACTATGTGTGTCTATAGCTCATCGGTCAAACGAAGAACTTATTAAGGTTTGGATAAACCAACCACCGTAACTGTCAGTAATTCCTGTCAACCGCCTCTTCCATCATTATTCGTGTTATTCAGGTCAGTTACTTGATACTCATCGTCTCATTACGGCTCGTGAAAACATCAACGCTTTGACAACCATACGGGTTGATCTGTCTGTCCGATGCATAACGGTAGCTTACCAATTTAGTTTTCCATACGGTATGCTAGCACAGCCGATCACTGAAACGATAAATCAAGCGGAAAAACGTAGCCAAGTCCGTCGGCATGGTTGACATTGATACATCTAGTTGCCCCGAGGTTATCGAGTGATAAATTTTGATTTAATTTCACGCCGAAGCTCGACAGTAGACAGTGCATGTCAGAAATACACTTTTGTGGACGAGACAGTATGGCAGCGCCCAGAAACTCTGTCGTGATTCCCCTGTGATTAATTGTTTAGCAGGTAGAACAACTGAATCGCAGAGGCCGAAACTTGAGGTCTGTCAAAAAAGTGAGAGTGGAGACGCACCTGCTGCAAAACCGTGGCGCGATTACCAGTATAGTTGGTAAGCCGCTGGTCGGTTTTTTTGTGCAGCATTTTACAAGTGAACAACACATGGTAAACACAAAGAGAATCGGAAACTTACAGGCCGTTGTCCAAACAAATTTCACACAGTAATTCCAACACTCGGGGTTCATGCACGTTGGGAGTGAAATCACAAGTGCCAGTTTTCTTGTTTGTCACCGATGGGTGTATGCTTTCGAAACCTGCATAGTGTGAGAACATACGGGAAAAACACAATTTGAAGAACGTTTCGGTTTCAGTTTTTTACATCACAGGGTGACCCTCCTGAGGTGATCATGTATCGGTTAAGTATGGTGGCGATGCTCACTTTTAGACAGGAACAATCCAGGTTAGGGGATATTCGAATGATGAATCCCGTAGGTGGCATCGCACTACCTTGGTGTAACATGATGGAAAGTGAAAGATTAGTGAAAGATGGATAACACCCTACTATATATATATATATATATATATATATATATATATATATATATATATATATATTTGTTTGATAACGGATCCTAGTGTGGATTTGAAACGTCACAATAAATCGTTCACTACTCAGTGTGTGCCCTTTTAAATACTTTATTTAAATATATATATATATATATATATATATATATATATATATTATGACATGAAAAAACACATGGAGTGGGAAACATGCCATAACATGAGAAAAAAGGCGACGGTTAAACAGACACAAAACAATCCCACACACGCATATCATAATGCTACCGAATGACTAAAAAAGACTGTTGTTAAGAGGTCGACACAAACGACGATACAATAAAACGCAGTAACTACACATAATGTCATCAAGTAATGCGCATTTGTTTTTCTGTAACATAACCCACAGTTTCGATTAAATTTAGAACAAATATGTTGAACATTCACATGCGTACGCAAGCATACACAGGGGGAAAAAAGGGGTTCTGTAGTACACATTAAGAGCCTTTGTTTTAAATAAAAAACGACCCAATACGACTATCAGAACAGCACTGAAAACATGAACAAAGGTGCATTGATAATCTGTAGGTGTATATTCGAAAAAACTACAGCTCCATATCGATCGTACAATAAGTTCCGTGAGCAGGGATCAGACAATACTTATTAAATAGTGTATGATGAACTACTCGTAACATCGGTAGGTAAGTCAAGCTAGGTCAAGAAATTGCACTAGGCACCTCGGAAGGTGGACATTGAGCATTCCAAAAAGTGTCATTAGCAAACATAATAGTCCAAAAAGTTTGCGGAGCAATTTAACGATCAATTCTTTCGTAAAAATGTTGAGTACTAAGACGCTGTGTTAAATAAGATAATAGATAAACCGGAGGCGAGTGAGCCAAGAAAATAAGGATTTGTAAAGAGACTGATTCAATTGAAGATGTGGATGTACGTTTAGAAAGGCCGGAATAGAACGGTTGATTAGAATCGGATTCAGAAAAAACTACACAATCTTGATGAGAAAACCAGGAAAAAATGACAGAAAACACATAATCAGTAGGGAAGTATGTATTGACGATAACATGGATTAAATTACAACAGAGGTTGAAACAGAATCAAACGCAAGACATGAGTTCTCTCACCTCTTCAAAAAAAGTGGTTACCGTGAAGAGACCATATAAAATTGTGGCCCAACGCAACACCTTGCCATCAATTTGGCAAACCTACCAAAAAACTGAAGATAGCGCGCTTATTTAAAGGAAAAGTGAAACATCCATATATCTGGACGTATTAGGCAGCAAGAAAGAGTGAGTTAGGACTGACTAAATAGATTAGCAAAACAATGTTGCAGGGCGAAGGAACAGAGTACCTTTGAATGCTGAACATCGAAAAGTATATCAACTGAGTAATTTAGCAGAGAAACATATCCCCTCTGGAATAGGTATGGGAATCAAATGAAACGAAGAGAAAAGTGAGTGAAGAATGACACCTTGGAAGATGACGGAATTCGTAGCGTGTAAAGACGTTCTATCATCAGATTGTAAATCTGCAACGATAGTGAAA
>LOND01029064.1:6557-29435 GCA_014220965.1 Paragonimus kellicotti
TACGACTTCACGATACAGTACCGTTCCACAACCATCTAGACTCATCGGACCACAGGCACCGGACGACGAGGACACAATAATCGCAGCGGTCAATATTGAACCTGATGTACACCTCATCCTCAGCGAGGCTGTCCGAGCACTTCCAGTGACAGCAGAGATGATCAAGGAGGCGACCAAACTGGACCCAATTTTGAGACAAGTAATGACGTTCATCCGCACAACTTGGCCGCACGCAGACCTCAATGGCGACTTACGGGAATACTTCCACCGTCGAGAAGCGCTTACGATCGTGGACGGATGCGTCATGTTTGCCGACAGAGTAGCAGTCCCGGAAGCTCTCCAACGACAGGTGCTCAAGCAATTCCACAGTGGGCACCCAGGGATCAACCGAATGAAGTCTTGGCGCGCAGTTTTGCCTACTGGCCACGAATGGACAAACAAATTGAGAAACTGCCAAAATGCACATCGTGTTGTTTGGCTGCGAAAAACCCCGTGAAATGTGAACTGCACACTTGGCCAGCAGCTCAAAGACCCTGGCAAAGGCTCCACATGGATTTTGCCGGACCACTCAATGGACAAACGTATCTGGTTATCGTCGACGCCTACACCAAGTGGCCGGAAGTTCACAACCTACGACAGCCGAATACGGACAACACTATACAGAAGCTATCGGAATTCTTCAGCTCGTTTCAGACTGCTATCGACGTTGATCTTGGACCACGGTTCTCAGTTAAACCCTTTCCATCTTCTTAAACTGCTAGCAACTGCTAGGCATCCGATACATGCGATCTGCAGTTTACCATCCTCAACCGAACGGACAAGCTGAAAGGTTTGTTGACACCTTTCAAACGAGCTTTGTTAAAGGCCAGAGAAAAGGGGTCTCCAGTTTATATCCTACAGAGCTTCTTGACCAATTACCGGACAACTGCAAATCCGAACGTCCCAGATGGCAAGTCGCCGGCAGAATGCATGTTCAATAGAAAACTGAGGACTGTCTTTGATATCATGATCCCGCATTTAAACAGGAGGAGAGGATGCAATATAGGAATAAAAAGACGGTACAAACAAAAAAATGGAGTTGACGCACAATATTTCACGACCGATGAACCCGTTCTTGTACGTACGTTTTATTGGCCACTGAACTGGAAGAGAGGAATAATCGTCCAACGGAGAGGATCAGTCCTCTATGAAGTGAAAGTCGGCGAAGCCACATGTGTGCGGCACGCAAACCAGATTCGCCGGAAACCGCGAGATGCACTGTGCGACCAGGTAGGACCAACAACACAACTTGATATTATTGTCGAACGCATTCGAATTGAAGAAAGAATAACTACCTCTCGGAACCGAACATTCGACAGAACCGACGTTGCAGTTGCAGGACACTGAGTACAAGTTTCCTTCGAGGATTGAGACGGCAGACTAACTGATGCAGTAAACCTGTTAAACCCGTGTAAATAGATCCCCGGAAACAGACCTACGATTGGAACCAACAATCTTCAGAAGGGATTTGTTAGAAAAGCCCATTTTCCGTCAAGCGCCACCCCCTTCCTCGAGAAAACGATTTTCCCCAATTGGAATGAGCAGAAATCCCCAGAACCACCCAGATGTAACCTCCACTGCTTTTTACCTGCTCGATCTTTTTTCCACTGTGCTCATTGGTGCTGCCTCGCCGAAACGCTGCTTTACGATCCTAACATTTTCCCTCAGTTCAGTTTGCCCCTAGTCAATGCTATGGATTAGCCGTTCTTTGTCAGTTTCTGTGGCATCGATGAAACCGACTGTCTCGGTAAAGCTAGTTTGGGGATTGTACTGAGCTCTAGGATAGATCAAAGCCTGCTCGGCTACTTCCCATGTAGTGTTTGCCTGTATGCCTTCATACCTAGCACCTCGTTTAGAGTCTTCAATACAAATCAGAGGGACTTTGTTTATTTGTGATAGCTCTGTATGCTCCAACAGAAAATACTGTGGGCGCTATCAAGAAAGCCATCTACGGTTTCCTTCTTGATCCTTTGAGGTAGAGTAGACACCCGGACATCATTGTTTCTGCTGGTGAAATGAACGCACAACCTAGTCGTCTTACTCCAGACGTGAAGCTACTAGGTTGTGTTCTAGTGCGACACACTGACATTGGCGATCGACTGTTACAGTTACGCGCATTTTTTTTATATAAACGGCGGTAATACGTCACGTGAGGGGCATCCTGTGCAACTCGATCATGCATACAAATTGGCTACGTCGCCTTCGGCTATTGATAGCGCTGCTCTGTCAGGGACTGTCGTTTATTTTGGAGTAATCACGTTGACTCAGACCATGCCGTTTATTGTGCGCGTTATGCTTCATCTTTTGCTGGGTGGTTATCTGCTCACAACTTCAAAGCATTCAGTAGGAGATCGAACGACGAGGTGTACGAACTGTCTATCGAACGGCACTGACAGTTAAACTGTCCAGGTCATAACGGTGGAACGATCCGGACGAGCACTTGGCAAAAATCTTAACAACTATGCAGACCTCCTTCGAAAAGGTTTTATTCCGATGAAACAACGCAGCCATGACAGATGTGGATTGCTGCTGACAACAGAACGTACGAGCAAACGTCTACCGATTCCCTTGGCTCTGAATACGATAAATCCCGCTGTGAATTAAAATGTAAACTTAGGAAGAGTGTGTAAAATCCGTGGGGCCTACATTTCCGAGGGGTCAGATATAAGGGGGCGTTTCTATCAGGAAATAGTCGAGTTCCTTTTTTTCCTTATTCGGGCTTGAACTGGCCATCAACGAGATGCTATTAGGATTATGAGTGAATCAGATTGTTCACGAATTTACAGCCTTCCGGAGGGACTTGGCTGATGGGCGGCGCACTTTGAGGAGCAGTTCAACTGGCCTGAGCCAGCCCACTCACTTGTGGATGATGGAGGTTGTGTGGTTAGTTATTACAATCCAGTTTGTCCTCCGTTGGAAACCGAGATGGCTTTAGGGTTTAAACTGCTGAAACCTAATTATGTCTCAGATCTGGACTTTCATTCTCCAGTTGTTTTCACAGAAAGTGGTGAGAGGCTGCCTGAAATGACCACATTCTTCTGTTTAATGTCGGAGATCAAGGTGGCGCCTCATGACGGGTGCTTGTCAACAGTCCTTCTCATTTCGGAGGGCTGTATTAGGCGTCTTGTGATAACCACACAGGTATTAGCCATCCAAGCTGGTCACGGGTCCTATAATGCATCGGCTTCTGAAACTGAAAGATCCAAATAAAGGAAGAACTGACAGTTTTCCGGGATGATCGCAATTGTATCGGTCGTATCTTCACCTTGAAACAGACACCAGCACATTCACATTCTTTTTGGCAGCCGACTTTCATGGTGTTTTGGAAACAAAATACTGCTTCTGACTCGGTAGCATGACGTGCTCACTGGAGCTGTCTCCACCGTAGAGGAGTCCCAGTGAATTGTGTCAGTTTTTTGAATTGGTTGTATGTCCGCTGTGTGCACGGTGCACATTTGTTAACTGTTATCTCAAGCGTTCTCCATGCAGAATTGCGTTCGTCAGGAATGTCCGACCCCTCTCTCTCTCTCTCAAATTACGTAACAAACGTCATTTCGGAAGGAACATTCGAACATTCCGAAGATCTTGAAATGAAGCTTCTTCCATGTAGCAAGCTGACTTATGTTGCGTATGCGGACCACATTGTTCTGCTCGGTTTATCTACAGAGGGTATGCGGACGGTGTTAAACAGGTTGGATGCCATGGTGTATAAGGTGATCTCTCACGAACAGACCTCTGGCGACTGTTGCTGGTTTTAGCTGCCTGGATTGTGTCATATCCCGGTCTTGTAGTGATATTGGCCAGGTATCCATGGGGATGTCGAAAGTGCGTAGAGCACTCGCCGATCATGGCCGTTTGTCGATAGAAGACAGGGTTTATAATGCGTGTAGATGCTGAGTTTTGCTTTACGGATCAGAGGTCGGGTCCACTCTATACCTTTTCCAGTTTAAGATGTCTCGATATCAAGTTAAAACGTCTCAAGGGAGTTAGCCGAATTTCACAGACTAACAGAGTCGTATGGCTAATGTGCACATGGGTTGGCCGAAAAACACAGGAATCAGTTGGTTACCACAAAGTGGGAGGACGCAGTCCCGCAGATAGTAAACCAAGTTAGCTTGTCCAGACTCACTCAGCAGCGACATCATAAATTTACATAGAGACATTTTAAACTGGAAAAGGCATAGTGGGAGATGCATATGACCTCTCGGTATTTGACCACCGTTGCCTCCACCAGTTAGCCCGTCTCGAATGGGCTGATTGTATGGACAACGCGACAGTTCATCGGCGCTTATTGGAGGAATCTTCCAGCTCGCCGTCGATGGCCGATGTAATGAGAATGCACAGTTTACACAAGTTGCATCGTGCATTGCGTTTGCTGATGGAGCATCTACCGCACCGCGTATTGTGAAATTCTATCGCCGACTGTCAGAAGAAACCATACGGCGGCCAGGTGTCCACGGGCGGGGAAAGTCTTGATTTTCCTACCGAACAGGGTTGTTTGGATGCCGTCTACCTGGTTGGGAAGTTCGCGACCGTCGAAGCCGCTGGTTGGAGGCGCTTTCGGATACGGCAGTGCGTCACAATCATTGGGGAGTCGTATCTGTAAGATTGTCATTTCTTCGTCCTCATAGATCTTTTCGTTTTCTTCTTCTGTATAACTTTCCTTTTCTGCTTTCTTTTTCTACTTATTTGTTAACCAACCCATAGATGATAGGACTTATGATAGTTACTTGCTAACCGACTTTCTGCTGTTGCCGTTCTCGTTGTGATAATCTCTTGTGAAAGGCTGGGTTGGTGACTGTTATGTATATCCTGTCCTTGTGATGTCTTGAATACTTTGGCCAGGAGAATTGAATGCACAGTGAAAGTACATAACTAAAGTTGACTTGTACATCAGTTTTGACTGTTTGTAACTAATGGTTCTGCTTTCTTAAGTTTCCATTTCCTCGTATTTGGTCAGCCTAATTATTTAACACAGGACAAAAAATAATCAATATCCAGCTGGTTTAACCTTAACTACGTGGACAACTCAGAGTGTGACGAACTGATGAACAGTGGACCAACCAAGAAAGATAGATACCTGAGTATATCAGTATGTTTCGAAATTCATAGCGTGGTCTTAGAACTCTCATGAAAAGAGACTACACTAACGCACCCACAATTTCATTCAAATGTAAGATGCTTTGCTTTGGTTGTTTTTCGATTAGTTTTGCCGCTGCACTTTTTGTGCACGTTTGTCTTCTACGTGTTTTGTGGACGCAAACTGAATATACAGCGCACAGACCTTCTCGTTTATGGTTCAATACACCGTTGAGTCTGACAATGCCCGACGTCAATGTTGCGTTGGTTGAATAGGCGTGATCGAAAAACAACCAATTTTTTCACGTACCATGTGTTTTCACAGTTCTTTCTCAATGTTCCGTCATGGATTGTCATGTTAAAATTTTTATACCACTGAGTCACCTTGCTCGCATCGCGAAAGCCCAATTCAAATGTACACCCTGATCGCCAGTTCACTGTTCAATCTTTTTTTACAGACCCAAGGACTTCAGAAAAACTATCACCAAGTTTATTTTTCTGATCCAGTGTTTCCTCAAACTACACAGCTCGTAAGTTTTACCTTTTTTTCGAATGCCTCACTACACTTTAGGGAGTTTTCGGAGGGTGAAAGATTTGTGCCGCAAGTGTTTCAGGACACGCTTTTTGAATTACACCTCATGCTCACGGTCAGCTCGGAATCTGTTTTAGAACCCGAAGTTACTACAGATCATTCTGGGCATCTGATGAACATCACTTCGGGTGATGCCAATCGACATTCGTCGATTGAAGATGCAGAATTGCGACGAGATAGTTCATTATTCTCTGAGAGGCTCACCGGCCCTATATTTATTCGTATCATTTTGATTGCTGTTCTGACGGCCAATTTGCGGCTATGTGAAACAGCCTCTGTGAGTAATCGGAACTCGGAAGCAAAATCAATGGATAATGTCACAGTTCCTGTATCCCACCCCTCTGATGGTAGCTCGGATGTTACGGATGTGAAATCTGACGACGACACTGCGAAGGTAGGCAATCGAATGGCCATCTGTTTGGCTCGTTTTTTTGACCGTTGATTTCATAATAGACTGTTTGTGGTGTTCTATTTTTGTACCCTAAACAGCTGTTTGCTGTCATGCAACTTGTGTGTTAAGCTGACCACGTACCGTGAGCTTCACCGGACCACTTGAACCTGGAGTAGAAACGGAGAAACGAATGCGTGGAATACATGTGGTCAATAACAGCATTACTATGTATTGAGAATTACACGGTTTTTCGCTGGCACACAATAATTGTGTTGTAAGGGCGCAATGGGATACGAGGTTATGTAGGTCAGTAAGGGTTCTATATTCACATAGAATCTTCTACTTACAACTGGATTAAAGTTTACTCGGAAAGACGGATATATTTCCGTTTCTGGTAGATTGTTGTGAGATGAGGCAACATAGCAAAGACTGATGGTCAGACATTTATAATAAATTTCAGCTTATGAATTCAGTCTTTACAACACACGTGACAGACAGCACGACCAAAACTGGAAGGTACGTTCATTCTGCTGACGTTTGCATGTATGTCTACCTCTCATCCTGCCCCATGGACAGTGGAATGACTACTAGCCAACCAGTCCACCCATTAGGTTCGATGCGAGAGTGAGTCAACCAGAGTGTGCATTGGATCACCGACAACAGCGAAGTCAGAGGAATTTCGTTATCCAACGACACTGTAGTTGATGAAGTTAATTCTTATATATCATTCTGTGTCTACACTTTGAAATTTCGGCTTTCCCGTAATCGGATCGCGTTCTGTTCTGATAAGGCTTCTGCCCTTCAGGTTGCATTGTGAAGTTGGAAATTGCTTCCTAATCGTGCGTCCGGTGATTATTTCCGACCACTTGTAGGTAGTGAATAGTAATGAGTTTATGAGAGGCGCGACTATCAGAACTAAGCTTCAGCTGGAATCCTTCCAGCTACAGAAACAGAATGTGCAGATGCGGTAAGTTCTACTTATCAGTAGGGAATTCACCTACTAAGTTAGATTTTAAGCCTTGTACTGTTATGAGCGCCTTTGTACACTGTATACTTTCCCTCTTTCCCTTAAGGTGTTCTACGTGAGAAGTGATCACTGTATGCTTAAACAAACAGTGATTATAATGCCCATGACCGAACGCGTAACTACTTGATTGAACAGTTGGAAAACAGCTTTTGCTAATTCCCAAAGCGCACTATTTTTCTATCTGGCCATCATAGTTACACACAAAGTCGTTCGCAAGTTTGTATTCTGGTTTTGAGCTCAGAAGACTAAAACACGTTAACGACGGATCAGGTCGTATATTTCGACGTTATAAGTCAAGATGTGGTTAGATATTTTGTTTCTGTTTGAATTCCGTACAGCACACAGCATCGCTGGTCTGTGCTTTTTACATATAATTTACATGGTGGTTATTTGTGTGGATCTATTTCTTACGATATTGCCGTTCTGTTATGGAATACAGGATTGTTTCACTGTTTTGTTTATTCGACCGGTTCTTTCAGTAGCATAACTTCAACAAATCTCTTCCCAGCCGGTTCAAATAGGAAATTGTAGTGATATTCTGTTACAGACGTTTCGTTCTTGTTTTGATATTCCAGTCGCCTCCGAATGCAGTGTATGCTTTGCTTGTCATGCGCTTAATCTATCCATACTACTTGCGTACCCTTATGTGACTGCACTATGGTAGTCCGAACCCGTGGATATTTTTGTTTTCATAACTAGCGAAATCGCAATCTAACCGTATAGCATTCACCATCCTCGTAACGACTGTGTGCAAACTACATTCATTAGTGTTTTTGTATTTTGCTTTTACAGATTGTAGATGCTACGAATTCACAAACGGATCAGTCTGAGCCGACCTCCCCCGACATCCTCGATTCGTTTGGACCGTTGTTTTTCTTGCTGCAGTTGAGTGAATTGTACATGTCCCATGTAACCAAACAGTTGAACGATCAGTTAGTCGGTCAACGGGGCCCGTACAACGTATCTGTCACATGTTCACGGAATAATCCGTCTCGGGTTGTCCCACGCACTTCAGTTGAACAAGACGTGGATCAGGGTAGGTTGCTGCTAAAACTCGTGAATTTTCGGGATACGTTTTAACACCCTGCTGCTGGATGATTGCCGCTGAATTGTTTATTGTTAGCGTACTCCTTCGTTAAGTGTCTCAGTGGGCATATTTTGCGAATTTTAGGAACTGCGGGCTGCCTGTTTGAGCAGTTGTTCATAACTGACCCGTTTTTAACAGTGGCTGTTCCATTCAGGTCATCATTTGTTCGCAGATTATTGATCTCTTTGCCCCGGAGATTTCAGATGCAAAAACTTACGGTGATATCGCTTGTGCTAAAATAAACAGATACGTCATGCCGATTTCACTTTCCCGTACTAATTTCCAGGTTTGCGGTATACAATGGCTGGGACTGCCGTTGGTCCTGACAATGGACCACGAAGTAGTAGAGCGTTGAATATATACAAATATGTTGGGAAAACGAGAGCTAGAATTACCGATGATAGCGAATGAAGTGCCACAGTAATGCTTGATGAAAAAAAGGAGTTAACAACTTTGCGGACACGGGCTCGCTATGGATTGCTACACACCACTATGTCTTATATCCTTTGCGACCAGCCATGTAGCGGTAAGTTGTGATGATATCTGAGGGTGCTGCAACTGGATAACGGTCTATGAACGCGGTGATGGGCTGTAACGGACAACGGAACGTGATAAACGGTACTGTGGGTAACTGAGCCACGGATAACGCACAGTGAATAACAGAAGACAGGAGTACACTTGGCTAACCCGGAAGTTCCCAGCGAACCCAACGACCCTAAGCTAACGCATAAGGACAAGAAGAAGACTGGCTTCGACAGGGCTTTTTCATATCGCTCATTCCGAAGACAAAATGGTCACGAACTGGTTTGTATTTATGCGGGTTTCGACCAGTAACAAAACGAAATCAGAAGTGGGTTAATCAGAAATGGAGACAGTATAACGAGGCAAGAATGTGGATGGATTGCCAGAACTACCAATAAAAGTCAAAAACGTTCGTGGAAAACCGAGAATCAGATGCCTGCGCAGAGTTCGAAATCCAATGCAAACAGTAATATTTCAGACCATTTATAGGTCAAATGAAATGTTTTTTCAGGGAGTTGAAGACTTCCCCGACACTTCCTCTCATGAAGGTTGGTAGTAGTTGATCTTTTTCGGGTCGACTTGCACAAGAGTCGGTGGTCGGCGTTGCTGATGGATGCAACGTCTGGGAAAAAGGATTGTCTCAGCAACCCACATAAGTAAGTTTGGTGCTTCTGGTAAGATTGCTTCCTCTGGCACGTGCCCGGTAGTAAATAAGGCGGTATGTGTTGTTTTGGTCTTCACAGAATCTTATCGACACCCTAGTGTAATCGGAGCTGATGGAGGTGATAGACGTGTTCCCCTCCGCGAAAATTTCTGAAACGATCTTGCCTTCTACTCATTGGTTGTGACCGGACCGATGGACGCTGACGTCGGCAAATGTCTGAGCTGATAACGGGGTGTTTTCGTCCGAAGAAAACTGCTTCCGACCTGGCAGCTTCGTAGGAATCATGGTGGTCAACGTGGTTATCAGTTAACAATCTATAAGGGTTTCCGCAGGAGGTTGGTTATTGTTCTGCAACCTGTAAAGTGTCTTCCGGTAGACCAGCGGAAACTGCCGTAAGATTTCTTTACACACCTCACGCGATTTGAGGAGGGCACGTTTAAATGTGTCGAGGAAACGTTCTGTCTACCCGTTGAACTGCGGATGTTATGGAGGGCAACCGAACGTTTCCAGAGTCTTCGCGGTGTTAGAATTGCCCGAAATGCCCGGAAGTGAACTGAGTACCATTGTCAGGCATAATAATTACGGGGATGCCGTGCTGACAACAGAAGTCCAAGAGTTTTTATGGTAATGATCGTCGTTATTGAACTCAGTGGCATGATCACTGACCATTCAGAAAATGTGTCAACCAACACGAGGTAAGTGATCCCCTTTATTGGGCCGGCGAGATCGACGCAAACCCCGGACCACGGGCGCTCCGGTTGAGACCACGGAATCACCATCTGATGAGTTGGGTTTCGGACAGCTTGTTGGCATCTGGAACAATGCTTGACTATGTCCTCAAGTCTGATGATCCATGCCAGGCCAATAACCATATCTGCGGCCGATCGATTTCATTCGGATGGTTGGATCTGGGTGACTCAGGTGAAACTAGCGGCGGACGAGCGAACGACAGCTGACGGAAACCACAACACGATCTGCAAACATCAGACAGTTTCCGATGAAGGAAAGATTCACGATGTTGCTGCAGCTGTCATAGGTCTGCTGAACGTGGTAGGCCAATGTCCTTGGACGTATTGGACAGCATGGCGGAGGACTGAATCTTCTCATGTGACCCGTTTGCTGTCAGCCGCAATGGCTGTGAGGACGCGGACGGCGTCTGATAACTGTCGGATGGTATCTGATTCAATAGACACCGTGACGATCACTGCATCTTCTTCGGCCGGTCGATGGTTACTGATGAGGCGGGAGAGAGCATCGGCGTGCCCAAAATCCTCAGTTTTCCGATGCTGGATTTTGAAGTCCTGATCGTACAAGATGGTGACCCACTGTTACAATCGGTTGGCGAAATTCACCAGTATGTCTTTGCTCGGATCGAAGATAAACAACAGTTGTTTGTGATCTGTAAGGGTGAAAGGCCGATCGTAAATCAGTCTTTTAAACCACTTCACTGCGAACGCCAATACAAGGGCCTCTTTTCCAATTTGGTCGTAGTGTTTAACAGCTGTAAGTATTCTGGATACACAATGGCCTTTTCAGGTCCGCTTGGAAAAATATGGAGAGCAATAGCATCAATGTCGTAGTTAAAAGCATCGGCTGGCGCGACGACCTGTAACTTGGGATTATAGTAGGTTGAGAACAGGTTGAAACTGAGCATCGATTTTAACCGAACGAAGCTGACCCCATCGTCGGTAGACGAATGCTAAGCTACATCCTTCTCCAGCAGACGGTTGAATTGGGCTCGGAGGTTGTACAATGAAGATAGAAACGCCCCATGATAACCGATCAAGCCAAGGGGCGAAATGAAAGAACACCGGTAGATGGCGGCGTCTGCTGGATAGCGCGGATTCTCTCATGATCGGGCTGATGGTCGTTTGTATCGAAAATCAAACTGAGATATTCGATGGATAAAAGAAAAAATTAGCATTGATGTGGTCTCAGGTGGAAGTCGTATTTCTGGATGCTCTCAGGGAGAACAGAAATTCAACTTTCCAATTAGTCTCGGGTACGACAGATAATCAGGATATCGTCAAGCTACGCGGCTGTCTCAGAAAGATCAATGAGAAGTTTGTTCATCATCTGCTGGAAGGGTTGTCTTGATGCGAATGGGCAGCCTGGTAGATTGGAATAACCCGCGGTGGGTGTTAACGAAAACCCGTTCATAGGACTCGAATGCGACTTTGATTGGCAGGTAAACGTCAACAAGATCAGGTTTGGCTAAACAATTTCAGTCGTGGAGAATTGTGTACAAGTCGTCTGGTGCCGAAAGTGGATAGAATTTCGATTCCAAAGGAGCATTGAACCGGTTTGGGAAGTCGGCACAACTGCAAATCGCGCCATTTGTCTTCTCGATCGCGACAGTTGGAGTGACCCAGGCGGGATACGATACGGGAATGAGGACATCCTCTTCTTCAAGACGTTTGGGTTTTGCGTCTACAAGTGTCATAGCCTCGTACGGTGCCGGTCTTTTTGGACGGAAGACGGGTTGACCTCCTGGAGATGGATGCAAGATTGCTTGGGTCTGAGAGCAAAGCGCCAGATCATCCCGGAACATTAGCGCGAACCATTGGACAATTTTAGTCGTCGCATCGTATGACACGGCAGGGGAATCACACTTGGTTGTAGATTGCTCGCATTAAAAAATCGACCGGGCAGGTTTGTTCTAGCCCATCGAGCCCGAGCAAATTGAGATCCGAGGCGGTGATTTAACAAGAACTGTTGATAGTCTTGTCTCTGGATGAGATACAACATTGCGGTTGACCAGTCAGTTGCGAGAGGCCGTCTCAAGCGCTGGCGGCGGATTGTGACGTTTGTCGAATTAGTGGTAGACCAAGCGTTTCCCAAGGATTCTCCGAGGTGGCTGTAATATTCGATACAGTGCCCAACTGCAACCGAACTGGGAAGCCATTCGTCAGAACTGATCCGAACTTCCGTTTACTGGGAGCGTTCACATGGAAGCTGGCGAGCAGGCTCAGGAATCTGCCAACCGGTTCGGATTTGATTCTGGAGTAGAAGTTGGTGTTGTGTCGCAGCTTGGAATTAGAGAGGCCATTGTAAACCTGCCGGAATTGACAGAGGTCGTCTTTATGTCCTAGTTAACTACAACGAAGGTGACGGTACCACCTGAAAGGACAGTCACGATGAAAGTGCCTAGCGGCACGTGAGTACGCGGACGGAGGTGACTTCTTAGCGCTGTGGTTGCGAGCCAAGTCCCGCAGAGAGTGAACCAGAGTCAGACTGCTGTGAACGATCGTTGGTTCGTGTGACACTGCCAGAACTGTATATGAACGGACCAAAATGTATTGTGTACGACATCAGTAAGGCCGACACGTGCGTACGCATGGATTCATGCGTTGTTGATGCTGACGGTAGACCAAATGATGAACTGGTATCGTTGGTTTAATGACTACCCAGCAGATCGTGTCCTAAGTCTCTTGGTACGTTCCGCTTGGGGATTATTTTTGGCTTTCTGTTGTTGTGTATCCATAAGTTTTATCCAATTTTTTGTGCTTCCTGTTGACTATCTATGCGTATACTTTCCATAGGAGAACAGGAAGACCAAGAAGACTTCAAAATCGATGAGCATACGATGGCAAACGCCTTTTCAGGCAAACGAGTGCCGTCGAAAGCATTATCTGATTCTAACAATTCACCGACGGTTGAAGAAGACATCGAAACGGATGGTAGCTCATGTGAGGGTATGGATTCATTAGTTGTAAGGAAGCCTTTGCCCGATGATCCCGATTCCGCTGCGGAGGACCGCGCTGAGGGAGATGAGGACATTGTTGATCGAATTGAAGACGATGGTGAGGATGAATTCGAGTACAGTGACGAAACGGAATCGAACGCGGATTTATGGAGCTCTGATGACTCTAGCCTTTTGCATTCGCAGGTTAGTAAAGCAGGTTTCACTAACTCTTAGCGTCCTTGAGTATGGAAACACTTTTTGAACAGTTAGTTCCTTTCTTAACAGTGTACACTGAACCTGTTGGGTTCCATACTTTTTCCAGTGTAAAATGTTTCGATGCCACTTTCGCCTGTCTCGATGTAACTTTAGGATGTCCCAAAGGGGTTAGGTAGGGTTTGATGGCGAACAAGGTCGCATGGCTAATGCGCACGTGGGTAGGCTGAAAACAGGAATTGGTTATCTCTTACAGAGTGAAAGGACGCGGTCTCCCGAGGTGCAGCGAGTAAACAAAGCTAGCTTGTCTGGAGCCAGTTACCTGGGCCATCTTAAATGAACATCGAGGCACGCGAAATTAATACCGCCATAGGCTGAAAAAGATACAGTTTATCACTAATTTGTCAATATCACAGAACAATACTCGCAGTTGCTCACCGATTACGCCACCCATCGGTTACAGGGTGGCGGGTCGGAGATCTGGTCACCAGGATGTTTCTTGTGTACCCTGTGCGATGGAAACTTTCGGGATAAGCAAATGCAACTAGAAACAGCCATCATCATCATCATAACAGCCATGAGCCTGACCAAAAGGTACTGTGGCTCGGGCTGCCGCTCACCTCAACAGTGACGTGGAATATCCTAGAAGAAAACGTTACTAAGAAGGTTGAAAATTAATAGGACTTTAGGCGATAACTGTCTGGACACTGCCGTCAGTTGTTTCTGGTCGTAATAAACGTATGTAATGTGTAGTATGTACCTGACAGTTGGCGATGTCGGGAGCTTCCGTGTACTCGCAGCGCACGAATCGAACCGTTTAACCTCATGTTGAACCCATTTTGACAGCTTTGTGTTCATCTTAGAATTCAAGTATATATCGGTTCTAATGAAATTTTTGCTGGAGCTGCGCATAGGTTGGCCCTAATAGATTGTTTTCTCCCGCCTGGTTGTTACGGCTGCTTGCGAGTGTAGTCCAAGATCCATGTTTTACGGTCTGATCTAATTTCAGTACTACTCAACTGTCTGTCGAGATCTTTTTTTATATTTGTGATGACAACTCACCTCGTACCAGCCCTAAAGGACTCTCACACTGCGACTGCTTAGTATCCATAATACCTCAGAGTGGCTATTTGTGAGGACTCATTTAATTCTAGTGTTTGCTATAACCCCCATTATAAGTCGGTACTGTTTCCAACCGGCTATTATTATCTTGTATGCTGTGATAGTTATGATAGCGATAAAGCTCAATCAGACCGATTGGTTTCTTACTAACTTATTTGGGGCCATTCAAAACACAATTCTGTTAAAAACCACTTCGCAAAAATCGGCGAGTCTTGTAACTTACCGTTCTTCTGATTCCTCCGGAATCCTTTATCGGAATGAACGACTTCATTCGGTAGCCTGTTTCCTGTTGCTAACCTCAACCACTAGTAGTCGGCTATTCCACACATATTTTAAAGCACCGTCTGCCAAGTCGGTGTACTTGAAAACTTTTTGTGAATTAAACCGTCCCGTATTCAACGAACGCGTTAACAGAGTGTGATACTATTCTTTCTTCCAAACACCACAACGAAACAACATCTTCAGACACCGTAGCACTTGCCACTGCGCTTATTTTTGACCCTTGTACATATCGGTCTTGACATAACTTGATCATTGTTTCATCTAATGATAAGACTATACCCATATGAAAAGTTTTATCTTCACCACGCTTAAGCTTATTTTGTTCTCTTCATTACTCGGCGAACACATTTAATCGTCTCTGTGAGCCAATTGTCAGTTTCACAATGCTATATTAACACAACTGGTATGTAAGAAACGAATAGGAACGTTCTGTGTTTTAGTGCTGATAGTCGTTTGTGAGGGATGATGATCTCTCCGTGTTGTGAATTGGTTGAATTCATTCGTATTTCTCCAGTCGCAAACGGCATAGACTTTGCGTAGGAACTATCACAATATCCATTGTGTTGACATGATAATCAGTGATCATTATTTAATTGTCTTCTTCATCTTCCAGGATGAAATGCTTTTCTCAGGAGCTTCTGCTGACGAAGATGAACAATTTGCAGATCATCGGTTGAGGCGTGCTCGGTTGCACAAAGCGAGCAGTCGTCGTTCAACTCAAGCTGCTAGTCATGTTCAAACAGGATTCGCGGATGCCAATGTTCCGGCGGTTGATTGTGATCTGCGTTATCAGACAAAATCCAGTTTGATGCTCGACCCAATACGTGAGGAAGAGCTCGTCTCCGAAAGTAAATGGCATCAGAGCCGTCAAAACCGAGAACGTAAGTTCTGATTCATCTAATAGCAAAGTGAAATGATGCATCTTTTTATTTGTCTATGTATTTAGTTTTTAGAAAGATTTGTGCATAACTTTTGACCTGCGCATCTTTCCAGGTTGATCCTGCATATCTGTCTTGATAGCCAACTGTGTACTTGTGTAAAGTCCCCAAAGACTGTGGGCATGTGTATGCTCTTCAATGGTTGGTTTTGTCTGCACTGAGAAGTTTAGTAGGTATATTTGAGTAGAACATGTGTTCAAGTATGACGATTGCGATTAAACGTTTTGATGTACTGGGCCATTGGATAACTAACAACTCGGCACGCTCACGTGCAGGCTAGCACAAAAAAATCGGTATGATTAGCCATCACATAATAGAACTCTGATTTGGCACTTATTTCCAAAGTGAAACAGTCGGACCATCTCTCATTACTTACTGAACTTAAGCTCTCCGAGGAGGCTGTAAGAAAGATGTGTACGTATGAGTTTGTACTATAAGGAATACAGGAAAATACCCCGCTGTCGGTATAACTGTTTCATCCAAACGACTAAGAAACTTCTACAATTGTACCTTTGTTTAGAATGAAAAATGTTTGGGGAAAGTAATTAAGTGGTCATGAGTTACATTGTTTTGCAATTCATGCTTACGCTTACTGGACCGGCATTGTTCGTGGAACAGACTGTTTCCTTATCAAATTTCCTACGTGCTGTTGCACACATTCTTCTACCATCTATCTGCAACTTGACAACGCGTGCTGAGAAGTATACTTACAACAACTTTTATCAATTCTAGCACACTCTTCTAGAGACTCAATTGTGCCTTCAGAAACTGTGATGGCGGGCTCCTCAGGATCAGAGTGAGTATATAATCAAAACTTTTTTTATGCGTCTGCATGTTCATGATGTTCGTTTTTTGTACTAAACTATGGTGTCCGTTAGATTCACAGCGATTTGACGAAATTCTCCTGTTCACTTTCAAACGGACCCGCCCACATTCATGGGTCTGCGTGAAGTATTCTGTACGTTTGAATGAGAGACGAAAGTCATATATTTTGCAAGTGGATGTCAATTTAATTGCCATTTTATTTGCTCGTGGAGTCGTATCACTTCTTATGTAACCTGTTATTTCGTGCTTCAATTTTTCTCACCAGTTTCAACATGCAAGTTTAATATTTCGCAAGTACACCATTCATCCGATCAGCGTGAGTATATTTCATGCCTTATAGTTGATTCATTTCGTAATGGCAAACTTCCCATGGTTTTAGATGAGAATGCCTAAATGCCAGCATTTGTGCTATTGCCCTACTGAAAGTATATGTGCTGATTGAATTGTTCCCCTCTAGAGACCATTTCCCTTTTATCGCATCCCATCTGTGTAAATATGCATTGCACGTCTTTATCATACATGGTAGCAAAACATCAGTGATTCTCGCTGATGCTTAACTGCCATACAACTATTGTACGTAGTTCGTTCTTCACTCTGTAGGTTGATACATGTGGGAGAGACATTGGTTTGCTTCTCAGCGTGTTCTTCAAACAAATTAGACCAAATAGATGAATGACGTACATCATAAGTAGGCAGACGGCACTTTAACACATTGCAAATAGCAATCAGATATGAACATCAAGTGGAAATAAACTTCTTAGTACCGTGTTCTTTACCCTTTTTCCACCGATCAGACCTGCATGTCCAATGGAGAAAATAAGGTCCAAACCCGAATCAGGCTACTCCAAGCGTATATCTGCTCGCCGAACTGATGAAGATGATTACTGGCTACCGGAACCCTGTCTAGAATCCAACGATGCTACATCGATACCACGTTTAAGTGGTTCCTCAGACACAATCGCCCGTGCCCATGCGATCAGCCGGCTGTACCTACTCGCTTCTATTAAACTCGTTTTGGAGTGGATGCAACAGGAACATTTCTGGCCCCTTCGTTTGGCGACTGCCCCTTTGATTTCCGACTTACCTTCGAGCACACAGGAAACGAGTTCGATTCGACACGCGGTAGACAGATGGTGCACTCAGCTGGGTTTGCTACTCAATTCACTCTACCCGGTTGTTTCTCAAATTGAAAATGAACTGCTGACAGCTGTGAAGTGCAGTGAATCGGAAACCGTTACGACTACCGATTCGAGTAGGCGTGCTTGTTCACTTTCAGCCGAAGCTTCCATTTATCAAGCGGCTTTTCCGGTCTAAAAAAGAAAATAAGCAGATCGTACAATCATTTCATTGTAACAAATTGAAAACGTCAACAATCAAGATAGTGCGAATTAAATGAGTTGCTAAACGTGAATGAAAGGCGTATGAAATATCTATCACGCGCACGCTTTAACACACTCCACATGACAGGTGACTGAAACTTTTTTGAAAAGTTTGATGTCGTTACAGTCTATTGGAATAATTCCAATTGTCAAACTCCCTGGGGGCTCAGCTTTGTTTCTTGAATGCATATGTTGAGCCTACGCCTGAATTCATTAGCTGATGACGCTCTCACGAAATACTGTCACTGAGCACCATCGGAGGTCAAATGCGTGTAGCTTGCAGGTCACGCGATCCAGTTTGTATTATAACGTCATCCTGTCATTTTTGAGGTGACGATTTTAGTGAGCAATGATGTAGTTAGTGCAAGGTCTTGTTTGCTTTTTAATAATGCATGGAAGACAGCTCTGTTTTAGACAATACCCGAATATGATAGTGAGCGAAACGCCGTGATATATTTTATCACTCTTTGATTTACTTCCTCAATAGGGGTAACGATGTTCATAAGATGGGGGTGAAAAACCGGATTGTTTAGCTTTAGAGGAGAACGTATCAACGGACTAGAGTTGTCGAAAAACTTTAAGAATGAAACATCTGAGAGTGTTACAAGCAACCCAACTATCAAATTAGCCTTCTTAACCACTGAAGTACGACCTAAGTGATTGATCGATATGGTATCAAGTGGCCTTCCCCAGATCGCATTCACATTAGGTAAACACGACCGGAAGCTACAGTTTTTAAAAGCGAGGGGCTACTAAGATCAGATGATCACTGATTCTTAGAAAGAAAAGACTATTCTTGGCTGCAGAATATCCGGTTGGACAGAGTGTCGTTTGTTGTGGTGGTCATCTGTTAGGTTTATTACAAAAGAAGAAGGTAGTATGTTTTTGACGAGAATGCGGAAAGTCTTTTACCTTCAGATAATCCTGTTTAAGTACAGTGCGCGCGTGATTTACCTCGCTTAGAATTGCCTGAACTCCACCAATGCACACCAAGAATTGCCATCGTTCCTCCAGTTCGTTGAATCTGCTTTTGTTCCGTCCCTTATCCACTGTTTGCACCACACTCACAATTGACGATTACATTAACGTTGATGGTAACTCAATCGACGTCGTATTACCTGTTCACAATGCAGAATCTAAAAATTCCAGTAGTTAAATGTGAAGACCAGACGGTCAGAGGTTTGTTCAGCTGTTGCCGCCTGAATCTCGATGACACTGAGGATTTTCCTTTCAGGTTACAGTTCACCTTGAATATGCAATCGAAGATTGCATCAAACAGAGCGTGTGCTGTAAACCTGGGGAAATAAAATCTGTCCCTCCACAAGTTGTTGCTCCGGATTGTCAACCGTTAGAAGTTTGTTCCATCAGACTTGGTTGGTTATCATGCTCGATAACATCCTCTGCCAACTTAGCTCTGAATGACTGTTATAACGATATTGACTACCAATCCAAACTCAGCGCCTGAAATATATAAATGACAGTAGCGTAGGTTCCCGATTGCACGGTAACCGCTTTTGACCATGTTTATATTAACAGCTACGGGCTAAATTTGATGTAACGCATATGTCCACCACGCATGCTGTTTCATTATATCGCACACTGGTATCGAAGGGCTAGAAACTTAAATTTGACTTCATACCTTAATTAGTAGAAATATTCCTGCGTCGATTTAGGCGGGATTTTGGTGTCGATCTCGGATACTTGCTGTTAAATCTACTTCGTCAGTATACTGGGAAAATAGCATAGGTATATTATCATCAGCTCAATTGCGGGTTCGAATCCTGCTCCCCTCAACTGACATTGTTTATGCTTGACTAATCTTCGGCGAGTCCAAAAGAGCTGATATAGTAGTTAGAATTTCATTCTTTATATACATAGTCTCGTTTTGTGCTGCTTTACTCTTCTGTTTGCCGTTTTTAAGTAGGATGTGTCTTTCAGAATGTTTCTTCGACTATTAGGTGATACATCAAGACGCAAGAAGATACATTGCGAGATGCAAGCATTTCGTTTATTCTCATCAGTCGATTACATAAAACATTCTGTTATATAGGTTTAGGACATGGCAACCAAAAAAATGAAATACACGAACGCCACATGTGTGTAATCGTGATTAATTAAACGGTTTTACTGTCAATGTAACAGAATTGATTTCGTCATTACCTTTTGCCAACTGACGGCCGGTGCGTGACACTGGATTAACAACGCTTCGGAGAAGGCCAACTTAGGGTTGCGTTGCACAATAGGACCATAAACGAAGTGACGGGGTCAACCACATGACTTGTTGCGATTAGGTGTTTCGCGATCGAAGACGCCGGATTTCTGTTTGGGTGCTGATCCGCGTTGAGTCATTGTTTGCACTAGCCACTTGGGGATGTGCTCCGCCTTTCTCTGTCGTAAGTTTCGGTCCGTTCTGCCAATGTATGAGTCACCGCAACTGCAGGTGAACTGGTATTCGACGGTATTTTTGTGATTTCAGCATGGTCGAGAAAGTTTTCAAACATTATCAAGATAAGTGGAGCTATCAATGTTTGTCCTTCCAAACAGGTAAGAATCCTCTGCAAAATACAAAACCCACCGAATCGCCGTTAGTCAACCAGATGTCTGAATTTGGCGTACGTACTCTGGAATGCGGTGTTGTTGCCAGAGTGAAAGATTCGGTAGTAGACGTTGGGAACACGGATGACAAAGAGCGCATAGCTTGCAAATCGGCCGGAAGTGGTCAAACGTTCCCGTTACCTGAGGACTGGCTCCTACGTGGACTTCCCTCGTTGGCTTATGTTCATAGTCAATTGAGTTTCAATCAAGCGGTCCTCAGTGTACCACTCACTCGACTGGATGAGGTCAGTTACTGTTTGAATTTCTTTTACGCAAGTCACGTTTCTACATTTTTGGTCTTCACATCTTAAACTACTCTCACGTTTCGGCATGTTCATATTTTAATAACTGGTGCTGTTTCTTTCACCCCCACGGACTTAGAATCCAATATGTAAATGCTCGATGAGACAACTGGTGTATCTTTTGCTTGCTGGGTATTATATTTTGGCCACGTTGGCAACGTTCCACGCATATATATATATATATATATATATATATATATATATATATAGCGTTGAATCTTAATGGGGTCTCAAGGTTTCGGGCTGTTGATCTTGACAGTAGCCCGCAATATTAACGAAAAAGTAAAATGCATGAAGTAATTGGACAAATAAGGAAGAAACAGAGAAATTTTGCGAGGAAGAAGAAGAGTCCACATTCCTATGGATACACGCTTGCCATTAACTTCCACACATTGGTATAGTTTGCGGTTTTTTTTATATCACGCGGTAAACGCTTCGTATATTAACCAACGTGCTGTAACACATAATAAGAAGCAATTAAAGATCGTATACGACCAAAAGGGAGAAAGACGAATAGAGCGAAGCCAAAGACATTGACTCGGTACACTCTGAGATTCGTAACATGAGCACGATTGATTTCTATTCGTTTTCATATTGGACATAGTCTTCAACCAAAGGTTTTGTGGTCCTTGGGGTTCCAGCTCGGAACTCCTTTCTGAAGCAAGCCTCAATAATTAAGTCTTCATACTCCGAACATGCGTCATACGCTGACCATTAGACAGATGCCTTTAACTTAACTTACCACTCTCCAGTAAGACACTTTGTGGTAGGCGGTGAGTTGGTATCCTCAAGGTGTATCCGAGTCAACGAAGCCTGCTAGACAAGACAACTATGCCCAATGTCTGACAGAATTCGGGCATCCCGAAGACACGTCGATCTACTTCGTAAGTGTTTGCACGGTATTCTCAACGCTCCTCACTTATCCTTCAGAAACATCTATGGTCGAAAACAGACACTGTGAACATCCTGCACGTGAATGGATCAGGTTTCTCATCCGTAACATAATATTGTTCACACAGTGACATTGTACATTTGACCTTTCTGAAAAACTGATAGACGGCGTAAACTGACAAACGCCAGTTAAGCTTTAACTGTACGACTCGTAATCCCATAAGGTATTCTGCCTGTTCTGACGCGGTTCTTAAGGCACATTAACTTCTCGACTGTCTCAGAAGACTCATCTCGTAAACTGGACGCTGGTGCGAAATCGTGGCAATCTTACAGCATGTGGCAGTCACGGTGCAAACTGGTGAAACTGAAACTTACATTTAATCTAAAATGTTCCGGGTCTCCCCGTGAATCCTCAAAGATTGGATCAACGTTGTTTGCCTACTTCATGTCCGAAAGTCTGGTGCCCGGGAGCATTTCCACGAGATCATTTCCAGAGACTTCCAGAACGCCCGTTTACTCTAAAGTACACCAAGAAAGGAGAGCCTAGGCGTCCTTATTGCGTCTCACGTAGGATGCTAAAATTCCGTACTGACTGCCGTAAATCCCAACTCGGTCCGAGTTCCAACAGTAAATTACTTTTGGGATGTTGACACTTTTTGTACACACTTTTCCACCATAGACGATCACAGAATCCTGCTTCTTCGAAAGAATCAGAAGTCCCCCTAATGTCTAAAAGAGCAATCCTTTTGTGCTTTTCGTGTGAATGATGGCATTCAGGTATCTGGCTACATATGTAGTTGTGACCAGTACATCCACAGTCGGAGCGAAAACCAGCTTGCTTCCCGTGGTTATGTTGCTCACACGTTTGTAAGAGGTGGGACTCACACAGCTTTCATGCTGTCCTTCAGAAGAGACGACGCTCATTTGACATCAGAAGAATTGCACCGATCCGAGGAAACTGCACCTTTAGATTCGATCCCGCTTTTATGCACTGAATTAACCTTTCGGACATGGCTAGCGCTCATTATTATGTTGAACTGTATCCGCCTTCGGAAGTCTTACTTGAGATCAAGCTCTTGAAACGTCAAGAAGCAGCTGACCTACCAAACGAACTAATCCTGACACTTTTGTAAACAGGGGTCATGCCGTGATCCAAAAGCTGGTGGTTCTGCTCCAAAAACGTTGGATCAGTTAAGTTGTTCCAAATGATTGGAGTTTGGCTAATATCATGCCCATCTTCGAAAA
>LOND01029068.1:0-28862 GCA_014220965.1 Paragonimus kellicotti
TGCATGTACATGCAGGAACTGAGCGTTGGCGTCTGTGGCAACCGTGACGTTCTGGGACCAGTACCGTACGCAGATGAGTGTTTTTGTTTGTTGTCATGTTGAAACGCATAACCCGTGTTGGTTTCCTGAATAAATAACTCTTGCGCTATCCGTGTTCTTGGCTCACAACACTACGATCTAGCCACAGATGCATGGACGCGATTCGAGTTCGGTGTTTTACGATTCGTCCAACAACAATAATTGATGCAGCCGGCATCTGGAATATATATATATATATATATATATATATATATATATATATATATATATATATATATATAACCGTATAAACATTCTATCTTCTACTGTTTCCTAGTAAGCACTCAAAAATTCCCGGACCGAGAGCAGCAGTTTACCTGACGTCGATTCAATGTCTCTAATTGGGTTCAATCAATTATTTTCAGGTGCGCATCAAGTCAAGTTATGAGACAGAGCAACGAATTACTGCGTACGTCACTGGATAAATTGGGTCACTGAAATTCTGCACCGTGAAAAATTTGGAAAATATCATTTAAACAAGTATAAAAATACCTCGTTTGGGAGAAATCGCAGAGTAAGAGATATGGCTCTCTTAGACATGTCACCATGCTGTCAATTCATCCGTCTCCCTTTACTCGAAAGATAGTCACAGATTACACACAGTGCCACATCAGGCTGTCATAATAGAAATAACTCTGCTCATTACACCATAATCTGCAGCTTGAGTTCATGACCGACTGACCGGAACGTCCTCAAACGGATGACCCGTAACCAATGCAGTTGGACCACACATTTCACCTCAACGTTGCAGTTTAATGTCATCTGCGTCAGCTATTTGGAGGGCAGACAATACAAGCCATGATTTTACCAGCGGAGACTCGGAAGCTGGGGATGTTCAGTGATGCAACCGGTTGTAAAAAACAAGGTGTCTTCCCTCGATATATACTGCTCGTTTACGAATGTACCACCTGCATATGCCGTTGAATATCTCTGCGAGTATATTCGTTCCAATGATGTAAAGGAAGACTCATCTGGAGACACTCACAAACAGCTGATATTAAGTTGCCCGCAGAATGTGCATTTCCAACCTCAGAAAAGCTACCGTCAGAAGGATGGTGTTGAGACAGGGTCACAAGTATGCCCATCGTTGGAATATATGTTTGCGGCAATGCTAAAAAAAAACGACATTTTGTGTGGTTATTGGACAGTCACTTCCTACAAGTGGTGTCTGAGGTAGATCAGCTGTGTAGTGATCGAAAGTGTGAATCTAGGTAGCCTGCTTGCTGTGTCGTACATAACACAATCTATTCTTAGCTATACACGAAGCTAAGAAAGACGGACGAGTTTCTTGCTTGGATGCGGTACTGAATCGTCCTGCAGACACTCATTTCAAGGGACTATTTACAGGAAGTGGACCTACAACGACAAGTATGCTCATTTTTCAGAGACATCTCTCCTGAGCAGAAAAGAAACCACTTCCATCGTTTGGCACCCAGAGCTGTGAAGACATGTGCCAATGACACAGTTAAAGCAGAAATGAAAATTTTAGTGCAGACGTTCGCAGAGGCACCTAGCCCGTAATCTTTAATGACAGACACAGAACGGACAGCGCCGAAGGTTAAACTCTCATTTGCCGAAAAGAGGTTGGTTTACACGACAGACTTCAAAGAGCGTCGACTGAACTCATGGCCCGTAGAACAAGCAATACGTTTGGAAATACCTACAGTACGACAAAACTGCGAATCCAGTTTGTTTACATACGATTCAAGGTTACGCTGTCTAAGTGCGGCTTCTTTTTGTGTTAGCTTTCTCACAGGCTTCCGTGAAGCAGGTTACGTCGGTCGCACAACAGGCGCTTTCCTCGGAGTACACGTGAACACCACCCCCAAATGGCTGACTTGAAAATAGGTGTAGTCCGCCTCGAGTGCAATTTTAGTACATCTCACTGACTTATAGAAGCGAGCATCACCGGAGATGGCTTCCCAGCACATTCACCACTTGCCTAGTCGGCCGTCCAAAAGAGCCGAATATCGCATTCTAGTCACCACGGAAGATTTTTGTGTTCGGTTACGCAACCCACAACCGTGCGCACAGAAAAAATCTCTCCAGACCCTACGGTTATTAAGGTCTTTCGTTATTTGAATGATAACCCTGTTCGTCAATTTGTTTACTTAATTGTTCTCCAAGCCGAAAACGTTTGATCGCTTATCGAACCGCTTTTGATTCAGCTCGCTTGACAACCGTAATGATAAAAGATGATATAAAGTCGACTAGACGATGAATAACCGAAATCAAACTGTTCACCAAACCGCCTTTTACTTCACAAGAGTGTTGCGCAAACACTCGAGATGGCACAGGTTAGGGTCTTCTGGTTCGATCTAGCACGATAGGAGCATGTGTTTACATGTTGTGTTTACCTAATGTGATCGTGTTTCTGTTCACCAAGGTGCACCGGGAATATTGTACCTGTTGTTCTAAATGATAGTCGAGTTTCATTCACGAAATTAAGTTTATGTCAAAACTTGTGGTTGTTCTTTGTAACCTAAGTAGCCGTAAATTAATGTAAAACGTGATCGTGAGAGTTACGCTGCACCTACTGGGTACCGCAAGTGGGGAGACTGTGCATAAGTTGTAGGGAGAGATGAATGTGTGTAATTTCCTAGTAAACCCGATCTGAATTTGCGTCATAAATGTATTTTGAGGCTTATTGGTTTAGGAAGTCTACTCGGATTGTCAGCAACTAGAATTAATGCAAGAGTGAAATTTACGTCGCTGAATATCTTGGATTTGAAGCATGTTGCTATTTCTTCTGGTCACCTGGAAACTATTTTCGACCACAGGTTGGCGTAAAGCCGATAGCACGCAGGTTATTTTTACTGCATTTCACTTGGCTGTGGATTGTGTTGCACAAGGTGTCGGTCGACGCTGAAGTTCCTGGGAATAAAGCAGAATTAAAGACTTTGACGCTTGGCGTCTAATCAGATTTCAATTTCATAAATGATGCGTATGTCTTGATTTTATAATGCATAGAAGTCAAACTGGTGAATCGATCTATTAGCAAGAGTTATCGGTCATGCCGTCGTCGATGAACTGGAGATGCGGCCGAACAAGTACTTCACGCCTTAAGACTACGTGTATGGAACACGCATGCGGTAACCTCATAAATAGACAATGTCACACAAAACGATGCCTACTCGCGCATGCAGTCACAGTCTAACGAATTTGAGCAGCCACGGCATAAGCCTGGCGGTTTAAGTAACGCATTTGATGACCGCCGCTTCGTGGCCATCGCAATCACGATTGGGGATTCAGGTGGTCACAAAGACCGTTCGATAGTCGGAAAATAAAACTAATGGTTGTCGTACCACTGATTGAGTGTGCAACCAGCGTGTCTGACGGCACTTTGAGCACGCAACCACTTGCAGTTGCCTGGAGAGACGCGGGAGTGGGTGGAAGTGTCATTGTTGTTGAGCTTCCCTTTGACAGCAGGAAACGAGCACAACTGGGTTACTGATAAGTAGTCGGAGATTTGGTTAATTTCAAGTTGAACATCACCCACAATTGATCGCAGCTGTCGCATTCCCATAGACTTTCCAGTCGGCCCCTTTCGAAAAGAAGCACTAGACTCGAGTTTCGCTCTCATTAGAGCTCGTCAGTAGTGCATATCCTTGCCACTGCCGGGACTAGAACTCCGGCCATTCATTCATGAGGCAACCGTGTTTACCACTGCGCCATTGACCTCACATTAGGCACGACCGAATTATCATATGTGAACGCTCAACCACTTTCGCTTGTGAGTAATGATCAGGTTGCCCGATCGTCTCGAGAGGAGACACAGTTACTGCCTGTTAACTCCAATCGATAACCCCGCGATTAGGACTTCCTAGACAGGTCGAAATCTCCGATCTCATTAAACCTGCTAGGCGATATTTTAGATTACTGATGAGTAGTCGGGGATTTGGTTAATTTCAAGTTGAACATCACCCACAATTGACACGATGTGTTCTGTAAACATTGTGATAACAGGTTTTTCCATAAGGTCGGTGTTCCGTGAGCCACTTAGCAAAACTACGGCGTGACAAGCTAACCCTATCAAAAACTGGGCAAATGGATAACCCAATTCTGTGTTTTTGTAGACCAGCATATTTAAGACTGGCGACATCGGTCGATTTGTTTCCCTAGGTGCCATGGCGTGCGTGTTCGCTCGGCCATCTGCTTTTTGCAGACAGCTTTCTCATAATGGTTTCAACGTAAAGCTCTACGTTCCGTGTTTCTTGATAGCTAGCGCACTAACTGTTAAAACACAGTAATAACCATTTCAAAGGCAACTAGTCAACCTCAGAATAGCAACTTTCAACAAGGTACGTTGACCGCGGAAATATTCCCGACTTAGCCATCGTTGTTGCCAGCAGCTCCAGTCCACCAAAAGTGAAAGGTGGTTTGACGAAGAGTCAGTTCTTGCTTGTTCAACTTCGGGTCAATAATGTAGCAATTTATGTTATCAGAAACCAAAACGTGACGAGCAAGCTCGTTATCGGTGTGTCATCAAATATAAAATAGTAAATGTGAAAATGTTTGTCAAGACAAGACCGCGTGGTACTTAACGTGAATCTAGTGTCATTTGGGGAATAAAAACATGGACACTATTTTGTCGCATCACTTGTTCCGGCAATGGCATACCATGGGAACTTCAGTACTTTAGTGAAAAATCTCTGCGCGCGAAGATTGGGGCTTCGCAGGTGGTTTCCGATAGCCATCTCACTTGTTACCGAAGTCCGTTCGAGAAACCCGATTTAGTCAATAGAAAAAGTACAAAAACAAGAGAGCTCATATTAATCCCTTCTTCATATATCTAGGCTAGACAGGTCGGGAGGTTGTAAGTGTGAAAATGGAGTTTACTTGGAGCCTCTCCAGATGGCTCACAAGCATTATGGGGGCAGTTTGACTCCGCTCGTCAATCACTTCATAGTGCAATTAACGCCTAGTAAACTGATGCTAGGTAGTACAAATAGTAAACGCTTGTGATTAGTTCAGAAAACGTATATAATGAAATATGGCATAAAGTTTTATCAGAAACTAGCGTTTGGTAACAAGTTATAGAAACCCACTGACAGAAAGTTAGTTCAACTGTGATCGGCGTTAGGTTGTTGTGAAGTAACATGGTGGATCTAGGAGATTTGGAAGAAGAGGAAATAGGAATAACCCCGAGGAGAGAACGCACACGGATGATGGTCTGATGTATACGCTACTATCGGCGCTGGTGTTCGGCTAGCCGCATAATGTTGGTTCACGTGTGTGAGGCGAGTCACATGCAATTGATTGTGCGGCCACGAGGATGTCTGTAAGCCTCCGTGAGCATCACACAAGTGATTGAGTGAACAGGTGCGCTCATCATGAAACATTCTGTATTGCATACGTATTCGAACTACTTCCCTAGTTCATAGACAAAACATGCATAAGTAATGTAAATGATCGCTGGTTCACACTCCTTCAAAGTTAAGATTGGCAGGTATGCAAAAAGTGGCTCATCCACTACAATACTACTGCATTGCGCGTCGTGGTCGTGTTCTGCGACGCAATCCAGCAATCCAAATTCAGCGTGATCAGGGCATGTCTGAATTTCGATACCTTCTTGAATTTACTCAGTAGCGATCATGACGAATTGCAACAGATTTTGGCGAGCCGCTGGCATTGCAAGTGATATCTCATGCTGGACAGAAAAAGTATCAAAAATTCACGAGAAAAAGATATGCTAATGGATAACACAAAACAAATAGAAAGGCTTCAAATATCTCCGCGGAGACGGCCGGCTCAAAGTAACCATTAGCAAAGAAAACCTATGCTTGTAGGGCAACCTTACCTATATTACAACACTTAAAGGAGCACAGGGATTGAACTAAGTCACCCTATGCGTGCAGCCATTTTGACAGAGCGCAGAAAAGCAAGAAGGCATTCGGCTATATGGTGCGATGTGATGTGGGAGCAGATTATTCGAGTAGGAGACTTAAGATCCACTTTACGTTATTGTGAAGGAGAATGTCATGTGTGAAGGACGACCGGCCAGATATGGGCGACGAAGTTTATACCTAAACGTGTGAGTTTCCTGTCGACAGCTAATACATTCATGCAGCTTTGACCCTCTTCTGCAAGCCATAAGCCAACGGTTTGCCGAAGATGACGGAGGCCCGATCGCCATGTACAAGGCATACTACCGACTTGACATACAAAATTATCGCAGGAGGACAAAGTGCAAGATGTACCGGAACATAGGTGGGCTCTCATTCTACTGAATGTGGATTGCGTATGCATCATAAAGTGCGAGTGTGGCATCAAATCAAGCAGTGTGAGACAAGTCATTTTATAGATACATGACAGACTGACTAAACAAACTTGACGAAACGCCAAGAACAACCCCCCGATCGATCATTTACGTCTGTTACATGAACTCGCATTTTTATTCTGCCTGCACGGTACGTTCAAGTCACGCACGACGACGCACAATGACGACTTCACAATAGCCAATTGTTGGAAGACCACCGCTCGTCACAGGGACTAGATTGAATTCACGAGAAACCACTGTAAATTCAGTCACAAACATAATAAGTAGACTAAAGGTAGCCACAATACGTTTGGTGGTACCAACGTCATCAGTATATAGGTTCGGTTAATCACCTTCCAAAAACGACCGGTCAATCACGTCAGAGAGTAAATGACTTGGCAGCCTAGTTTCGCATCTTTTAGAAACGCTATACGATTTGAGGACAGTGGTGTCATTAGTTCATATCGACCTAGGTTTAATAATGCCCATGTTGTATCTGAGTCTGCTAGACCATACTTTCTCAATGCCCACTATTCAAAATCTCATGTGGTGTCTAATTGTTTGTTCATGCGACCTACGAACATTGCGAAAAAAGTTTGATCGCGACGTATTCATATAATTTGGTTTACACTCACAAATGATTGCAGCTTCTGAATGGTCCAGTGGAGAGAGAAAACCAGGTGTTCACCAGACAGGTTAGGATGCAAGCACGTTCGCAATATAGCTAGCACCCGGCAACAAATGGGACGGTTGAACTTTTTTTATCCTAAACTAAAAGCCGCTCTTAGTGCGTACGCTAATCCTTCATGGAAAGAGCTGCTTCTGTTAGTTCTTTTAGGCCTAAGGAACACGATTAGGCAGGACTTAAACGTTGCTATAGCCGAATAAGTTTTTGGTTGTACAGGTGAACTCGTCTCACCTGCACCTTCAGTACCGTACGATTACGGTAGTTTGGCACGCCACATGCGAAGAGCAAACATCAACTATGCAAGTGCCCAATAAGCTGCCCTCTTGCACTCATGTCTTGGTACGTACGGATGACCTGCGTCAATCACTGCAAACTTCATACACCGGCCACTATCATCGCCTCGCAAGAGATACAAAAACCTTCACCGTTAGCTGCAACAGCAACATGAGGTAATTTCTATTGACAGGCTGAAATCGACATTTGTGGGAGAATTATCAGCCGCACCCCCTCTGAAAGCAAGTGGCGCTCCTCACCTAGAACTCTCGATGGCAGCGAAAAGCGTTCCGTCCTCGGAACCCCATGCGGTTGTGGACATTCCCGTAACCCCAACCCTTGTCTCCTCCATCTCCAGTAATAAATGTCTTGGTAGAGAACTACGCAAGCTGGTGCGTTTCACTGAATATGTCGACATTCCTTATTTTTTGAAATGACGTTTTCAATACAGCATATACGCACATTTGTACTCGTCGATTTGTCCATCCGTAAACTGATGCTGGTCTGAGTTACTGTATGCCTTGACTTAGCGATCCCAAAGTTCATGGTTATCTGTCCACCTACTCATTTTTTCGATTTATTGAGTATTTTGACGTTAAAAAAAACAAGGAAGCTAATACAATTAGCATTTATCTGATGCACTGCTAGCTCCACGACTCAAACGACGTTTTCTTTCCGGAATCACCCTTGGGCAAGATCACAAGACAAAATTAGAGGCAGGAACACTCAAAGTCGCAGTGTCTACGAAGCCGTTGGCTGTGGAATTATTATTAGTCAACCGGATTCACCATATTCACACGTTGTCTACCAGTTTGTTTGCAGTTGCGGTGACGTTTACATAGGCAGAACAGACCGACAGCTATCTCAGCGAGTGGCAGAACACGTCCCGAAATGGTTAAAACAACTCATGACACAACAATCTGAAACCGGTGAATCCGTTACTCGAAGCCCCGCATCATCGATTGCCAGACACCTCATGATAACAGGTCACCAGGTTGACCCACTTAAATCATTCAAAATATTGTTACATCAACAGAACCCGAAGCTACTGGCCTTTAGCGAAGCTATGTTGATCAGAACTCACCAGCCGGCGCTGTGTGCACAAAAGTGGTTGAAGCAACCCATCGGGTTGCCGTGGTGTTGACATAATACGTGGCGTGATTTTATGCATGCCATGCCCTGTCTGTCAAATATAACCTGCATGTTTTACGTTTGCGACTGATGAGAGTAAACGAAATGTTAACATATCGCAACATGTCTTCTTTCTGCATTGATGAAGTTATTAAAGGGAACCCAATGTTTCAAGTTACTCTCAGCAGTGAAAGCATTGGATCGTTTGCTGTCGTTACGATGCAAGATAGCAGTGGAACGGACACGTATTGATTTTTATGAGGAATGTATTCGATCTGGCCTATTTCCAACACAGTTTATCAAGTTATTATCTAAGGAGAATTTACCAAGAAACAACGTGAATCTCGTGAGGTTGACGAGTTCGTACATCGATGCTGCTCGGGATGAAATAAACAGCCTTGTAGAAACCCACCACCGCTTTGCTGAAGCCCTCAACAGATTGTCATTGGTGTGTCGTATCAAGTTTGAAAACTTTTCCAGAGAAACCGTTCGTAACACCAATGTGAGAACTCTTCGTTCTCTGAGAGAAGGTGGCCGAAAGGTTAGAATGAATGCGAAAGTTGCAATTAGTTGCAAGCATTCTGAAAATACGTATAATTCACTATCGGGCTGCTTGCTGTCTGCTTGGGGAAAGTCTTTTTGTGTTCATATTCCGGGAATAATTACTGCCATTTTAAATGAACCAACTGAGAAAATAGACAGCAAAGCGCAGGGTGAACGGAAGACAGTTCACTACATTGATAATTCACAGGTTATATTGCAGTATCGAGTAGTACAAGGTTGGTCTGAAGTTCACCAAAACCATGAACTACATAAGTTAGTGGTTGAATTGCTGACCGAGCACAACAGTGCTTAAACCGCATCAGGATGCATAGTTGTAACAATTATGGGAGTACCGGTCTGCCGTTTAACAGTAGAATTGGGCACGGACGTGTAACAACTAAGAATCCGAGATCTACAAAAGACAAGAAGAATACCGAAGAAATGCTTACTGCACATTTGAAAGAATAGCAACGAGAATATTCGAAAACATGAGTGCAACACACAACGGATGAAACAGAGAATCTATCAGCTGCAAACCAAACTAGTTCCCCAAGAAGAACGGATAGGACAAATAACTATGATAGCTAAATCTGGAGAGAGTAGGGTAATCTGGTGTAATACATTTTCAACTTCCTTAAGTGCCTCACGAATTGTTTGGCTGATACAGCTAGAGCCAACATCCTAACACAAAACATACGTGACTCCATCTGATAAACTACCTTGAAACGTAGTGCACATTTGATTAAAAGGTTTGCTTTTGATTAATCTAGTCGAGTGAGTATCAACAGGGTGTTTTCCGTCGGCAGTGCACTTGCAATAACGGCAGACACCGGTCCAAGTTTGTGGAATAATTGTGTTGGTCACTGATTACCCAGAGATTAATCAATCAGCGTTGGATTCCATCTGCCTATCAGCTGAAGGAACCGCATTATTTGAGTTGACCATTGCAGCAGTAAAATTGCAAAACGGAATCTCCGATGTTTTTGTGCACCTACATTCGCATGAGATCGTATCCGAAGGTTTTCGTTTAGACGTCAAAGCGATCTTCCAGAGGGTGATGATTTGATGCAATTCAGATCATGAAAACAAATTTCAATAAACCTAAAACTAGGTTCATTAGTCGCTTTCAAATCAAATTTCGGTTTACCAGTAAGGTAATGAACGAATTTATGTGAGTTGGTGATCCATCCTGAAATCAATCTGCAAGCAAAATTGGTTTGTTTGGAAAAGACTATCGCACTGTCCCTCCACAGAGAGGATGTACGCCCATTTCAATCCAATGATCCTAACAGCTGCTGGATCCAAATCTCACAGACCAAACATGAAGTAGACATTATAGCCTGCGGCATGGTGGCTTGTAGGTTAAGCAAACATAAGTTTCAGAGAAATCCCCAGAGTTGTAAAGTGTCAGACCGAGCATTTCTCATAGTGCTTCATGTAACAAGTTTAGGAGGAATGTCCATGGGAGGCGAAGACGTGGCCTGATCGTTGACCGTGAGGCTAAACTAACGGAGAAAGTAAAGGAAACGGAAACCACTTCAGCTTCAGGGAATACTGACAAACGGATAAAACTTACCCGTACGACTGGCTCATCGAGTCCAACAGTCACGGAAGCTATCAGCGAAGAAAACGACACAATTATCTCTAATACGTTCAGAAGGTGCTGTAACTGATTCTACGGCCTACGAGCGCGCAAACGGAAACGGTCAATGAAACAACGGAGTACGGAGTATACGCGGTCAGTTAGTCTCTTCCCATCCAACCCATCCACCCGAGGCTACCGCATGAACACAGGAAAAAGACTGGCCTTCAAACAGAGCTTCTTTATGTCGCTCAGCCCGAAGACAACATGGTCACAAACCCGTTCGTATTTATAGGGTTTGGACTAACAACAAAACAAAGCCAAAAAGAATGGACCAGACAGACCAGTCTAGGTGTGTAGTCAAGATGACAAGAACAGTTGACACGACGGTTGAGAACGATCGTGGACCGGAGAAGTACACGACTATAGCAACGGTGAAGGTCACTGACAAGTGTACTTTGTTAGTCTTCTTGTCACACCACATTTTCGGGGAAATGGTGACTCCACCGACAAAAGGTTAGAGTGCTGAGTGAAACACTTCGAGGGTCGATTTAACTGGCCTTTTGCTTCTTCCGTATCACCCTCACAGACCAGCAATGCAGTGTTCTGATCGATAGATTTAGGACCACACACCAAAACAGAGGTTCGCATTCGCATTTCGGCTCCTAAACGTAATGGGGCTGCTGATCAAGATGACTTCGTACCGGCACTTCTCAAAGAAGGTAGGAGGGCGTTGGTAAAAACCTTGAATCAATTATGTCAACCTGTGTGAATGACGGAGAACATCCATGACTGTGGGGGTTACTCGATAACATTTCACACATTCAATAAGGGAGTCCGAGGGTCTTGCGAAACACATCGAAGGAGTTAGTTTGACTCCAGTCATGATAGGGTTCTGGCATCCAGTTATACTTCGTCGACTCACTGCAGTTCGGGAGGCACATATTGAAGAGAGACAGGCAGGGCTTCGTCCTGAACGACAATGTATTGGTCAAATCCCCACACTTCGTCAAATTATCATACGAACCGCCGGCCAACAGTCCCCGTTTTTGTCGACCATAAAGAGGTGTTCGATTCGGCAGATCGATCTACACTTCTAGAGTCGTTTAAATGCAGGGGCGTGCCGAACAAGTATGTGGGTATACTGTCGGCGCTTTCGTCTCATACTGTAGCTCAAGGCGGATGTACAGCGAACTGTCTGGCAGTTTCAACACCAACAGCAGCGTACGTCAAGGCTGTCTACTCTCATCATCTTCGTTTAATTTTGTCACAAATGAAATATTTCAAGTTGAACATCACCCACAATTGATCGCAGCTGTCGCATTCCCATAGACTTTCCAGTCGGCCCTTTCGAAAAGAAGCACTAGACTCGAGTTTCGCTCTCATTTGAGCTCGTCAGTAGTGCATATCCTTGCCACTGCCGGGACTTGAACTCCGGCCATTCCATTCATGAGGCAAATGAAATAATGAAACACTGTCTGCGGCACTCACAAGATATCAGAGTAGACCTCCCACCTAGTGGAACACAGATTGAGCTGCATTATGCTGACAACAAGCAGCACAGACAATGCTAAACCCAATTTCGTGCACCGCTAAACATATCGAAATGCGTTTGGCAGCTTCAAAGTACAGAGTGTTTCTGCAAGATTGCTGTGATTACGTAGATTTATTGTTAGATAATGAAATTATGTGGGTTGTCGACCGGTTCGTGTACTTGGAAAGCCGCATCAGCGGCGATGGAAGTATAAGAAATGAAATGAAAGTGTGCATCTCTGAAGTTATTCGTTAATCTAGGACATAAATGGTGACAGAGAGGTATCTCTCTGACGCCTAAAGGTCACACATAGTAAGACGACTGTGAGGGATGTATTATTACGTGGCTTCAAAACTTCGTCTTTCAGAGTAGAAGACGTGAACGGTCTTGTGGCAGCTGACCATCGATGTCTGCGTCTCAGCGCTCGCAACGGGAAGGTAACAAGGAGGTTAGGAATCGGGTACTTGGTAGTGATTGTCAATCGAGTTCTTTTGTCAAATCTTGAAATTTGCATACACATAAATAGGTAGGCTATAATACCAAGGATGCCGGCCAGTCGATTGTCACTGGTGATGCGGTGACCATTGTAAACAGATTCGGTGGCTGGATTTGTTAGGTGAGATGTCGGCTTATCGAGCTCAGTGGCGTGAATGTTGTTTGTCCGAGTTGTCTGTGAAGTGAGTGCACTTAATGATGCGGGGCAGTGAAAGCCGTAAAGGAAACTGTCTTGCTGATGATGTTTTACCTTCAGTTATAGCTCCGTTGCTTGTTTTGAAAGTGTGGGCAACCTGAGGTTGAATGTTTGAATATGGGCGTAGCTATTTTCGAGAGTAAGATATCTTCCCTCTTCTTTCTTCCCTGTTGGACAGTGCTGGGCCTTTATCTCCACGGTTATTACAGTTAAAAAACGGTGAGAACCACTGGCGTATTGCTCTGTCCGTCTCACTCACTGTCGGGGAAGTCGCCAGTTCCCCGTAAATATTGTGCCAAGCGAAATACACTGTCAACGACCTTCACCGTTGCTATAGTCGTGTACTTCTCCGGCCTCCACGATCGTCCTCAGCCGTCGTGACAACTGTTTGTCATCCTGACTACACGCCCAGACTGAACTGTCTGGAATTTTGTCTGGTCCATTCTTTTGACCTTGCTTTGTTACTAGTCGCAAACCCTATAAATACGAACGGGTTTGTGACCATGTTGTCTTCGGGCTGAGCGACATAAAGAAGCTCTGTTTGAAGGCCAGTCTTTTTCCTGTGTTCATGCGGTAGCCTCGGGTGGATGGGAAGAGACTAACTGATCGCGTATACTCCGTACTTCGTTGTTCATTACCGTTATTCGTCGTGCTGTTATCCGCTGTTTCATTGACCGTTATTCCGTTTCCGTTTACGCGCTCGTAGGCCGTAGATCCAAATCACAACATTTACTAAACCGAAAAAAACTGTATTAAACGACGGTACAAACCAGCGATAACGACGGTGAATAAAAGCACACGGTAATTTGAGCCTTGGAGTCATCTGATACACACACACACACACACACACACAGGCGTTATCTTATATGATAACAGGACGCCTGCAAATTCACAAACCCGGTAAATAAAGCGAAAACCAAACAATGTCGGTAGTTAGCCAGCTTTCACACTTTGCTGCCATGAGACATATTAGGACGTATAAACCGCTACACTATCGGATCGTGCACCAATTTTCGAATAGCCTGCACATACGCCTTATGCTTACCACAATATCATTTCAGATTTAAAGCAACTCTATTTCGACGTGACTCGGAATCGCAGTATTCATTCCCCAGAATGTGTTTTATGAACGACCCATGAGTCAAAGGAGTACTGGACATTCCATAATTGTTTATTATACATTGAATTAACACGTATTAAGCCATCCCCATGAAGCTGTACACGTACGTGAGTAGATTGGCTTGGGATGTTCATTTTGGCGCGTTGGTAAATGTCATTGCGGTAGAATATTCAGAATCCAATAAAAACATGCAGATATACCAAAACATTGACCGGACTATCACAGTTCCAGTCACGTCATAATTGTGACGTAACTGTATCAAAGTGTTACCTCTAGCTGTATCAACAATGGGGTTGACCTCATTTGAACTTGTCACTTAATTCGTTCGTTCGTTTCGTCTATATATATATATATATATATATATATATATATATATATATATATATATATTATATATATATATAATATATTTGAAACAGTTATATCCCTTCAGTAATTTGAACAAAACGGTTAGAAGACGAACACTGGTAGATGCTAGCATTTCGTATTGGCTCGTCAGTACCAAATAACCAATAACACGGGAAACTTCCAATTTAACGTCTACAGTACTTGGGGTGGGGGTAGGAACAAAGAAACCAACAATAACAAAAACGTCCAATCGTGTGATCTGAATGACACTTACAGCGACTTAGGACCACGGGAACCTCAGGTTCACAAATAATTGTTGTTCAAACCTGTGTTGTGTGTACAAAAACAATTATTTGTGAACCTGAGGTTGCCGTGGTCCTAAGTCGCTGTGAGTGTCATTCAGATCACACGATTGGACGTTTTTGTTATTGTTGGTTTCTTTGTTCATACCCCCCCCAAGTACTGTAGACGTTAAATTGGAAGTTTCCCGTGTTATTGGTTATTTGGTACTGACGAGCCAATACGAAATGCTAGCATCTACCAGTGTTCGTCTTCTAACCGTTTTGTTCAAATTATTATATAATATATATATATATATATATATAATATATATATAATATGATATATAATTACTATATATATGACCTGATGACGAATAACCGAAAGCTTGTTCGCCATGCCGTGTTTCTGACGATTTACTCCGGTGATTTTCAACCATTCCCTTAATTAACTGAATGGCTGAAACAATCGACTCGATAGCCTCGAAGTAGGAGGTACGGATCGATAAATGAAGGCAAGCGAATAGAATAGCAGTCTACGCATAATTCAAACTGGCAAGACGCCGTTCGTTATGACAAGCACGACAATAAAGATTTCCCCGTACTGCTTGCAACATTGTTCGCGATGCATCAAGGGCGTCTGTGACCAAACAAACAACTGTCAATTCGTACAATGCATGAACCACTGTGGCGTATGTATGCATCAGTGCAAGCTGAAGGATCATACTGAAAACATATGCCCTTTAATGGTTATTTCATGTATTAACAAGCAGCTTGGATACCTAGTCAGAATTCAAAGAAGGAAAATGTCTACACACCTCGAAGTCTGCCCGGCCAGTGTGATTTATTGTGGATTAGGATTTTCCATACCACCGAAGGAAAGGTTTGTACAGCAGGAAACAACCTACGTGAAATTAGATCATTCAAACTTTGAGAACTCGATAACAGAAGTAAGTGGGGACAATCACGTGAAAAACACATTAAGTAAAGAAAAACCAAAAGTGAACAAGCGCACTATTAACAGCAAAGGTATAGCAAATGTAAAAGCCGAAATAGAAGGCAAGGTAATACATGAATTTTTGAATGAGTGTTTGCATGCAATATGCGCATCGAAATCAACAGAACACAGGTGTGGTAAAATAATAACACGTAGTAGCAATTACTACGCTCACCAGAAACTTCATCTGGAGGTTCTCTGTGAGCTCGATGGATCCATTTACGTACGGTGTCCGTTACATACTTACGGTTGCTCATTCGTGACTACACGCTTAAGACCAAGAAACGAAGCAGGTCTTTTGTTGTATCACACTGGATTAAACCGATTTTTAGTTGGGCAAGCAAATCAAATCAAAATTGGACAACATACTGCGTTATTGGGTGGTTTGGATCCTGGGCATAAAAAACAGACATGTGTCAGCTTGGAGGAATTACCGGCAGAGATAATTGAGTATCTAACGCACTTCTTGGACGACACAACTTTATATTGTTTGAATAACGTTTCACACTGGCTAAACCGATTAACTCGCAAAGCTTTAGTGGAAAGAATGATTGTATTGCCAAAGTGGCATCGAGTGGTATATTTGCCAAGTGGAATAACAAGTTGGCGGATAAAAAAATTTCACTTAGGCATCCCAGAGCGCAGTGAGTTAATACAGCGTTGGCACTGCACGAACTACACCGCGGAAGTGGGGAAACAGCTTAATGCATGTCCATATTACGAGCGAGTGCAACAAAACAACCCATTCTCCCTACAAACTAATAAAGTGGGTTAGACATTCAGAATCAAATTGGACCTATTCGAGCCAAAGTGCAAAAATAAAACGGTAACCAGTATCTAAACTGTAATTACCACATGGCTGCGAATACAATAAACACTGACAAAGTACAGTTGAAATTTAGCCAAAACAATTCATCACCTGCAACATTTAGTGGTGTCGAATAATTTACTACATTAACAGCATAACTCAAAAGTGGCATAAAATGCTGCGCAGATACACGCATAGAGTTGCCAAGAAGAGATGAGTTTGTTGAACGTAGTTTCTAGTCGGAAAAATGTGGATGCTGAGAAAAATTTCAACCCTGTATGTTGCATAACACTGATTAACTCCTTTCCGCTTCCACAAAACGGAGAACACCAACCGATACATGCAGACGATTATCGCGATGAACACAAATAGGAAACAAAGTGATTACAATATCAATGACGACATCTAATACACCCTCAAAATTTTAACTTCCAACATACTGATCGAAATGTTTATTTACCTAGCCAACGGTTGGATTAGTGTCACTTACTCAAGAAGTATAAAAATCAACTCCTATTGAGCTTCGATGAACAGTTACCCTCTAAATAAACAGACATCTCATAGTAATACATTTCTACACAGATGGTGAGCGAGTGAATGGGGGTGCTGATTCATTGAGCGCAGGTTTAGAGTAGAGTACCTTTCAGAGTACCTGTGTAGTGCAGGTGCAATGCGCACCTCAATTCATAAAAATAAACAGCGCTGTAAGATATTTTCATTTCGAGGGTATTTGCCTCTGACCAAGGTTGACAAATGGCACGGGACGGCTAACCAAGCTGGTTATTCAGTAGGTTTGACAGCCAGGATACACACTAGGACGCTCGCGACAGTGAGTCAAGTACGCCATTGAATCACTTCCGTAAACCCTACGCAAGGGTCAACGATTGCAGTCCCGCCAGTCTCACAGCGATTGGAACGCACTGGGTCAGTCGCGTTGAAGATTGCGCAAACGATAAGCCTCATAAGACCTCTAACAAATGAAGCGACTAGATCCAGTCTTTAGCTCGACCAGCACTGAGTCTGAGGTCGTACAGGAGAAAATAGATTGGCAGGGCACGCTGGAGGGATTCCGGATGAGCAACGGAATTTGGAGAGTTGGGTTTCGCAGGTGGAAGAATGTGGATATAAACTACCGCACGCAGCACGATCGTTTTCATTCTCGCAAATGTGGGAAAAATTCGCGGCTACTCAATAAATGACAAACTTTTAAATGGACACGGTTATTTCAAGAATGCCAGTACAATTATACCAAAACAAAAAAGGACTCTGTCGTATTTTGAAGTGCTGCAATCAGTGTTGAAATCCACTATTAACGAACTTCCACAAAACAAACTTTAGTTCCGATAGGATAGTGCACATGATATATTCGTCAGAGCCGTGCGAAACGACCTACGTGACTTCTTTCCTACGCGCTGGACCGAAACAGGCGTACTAAGAAGGTGTGACCGTTCAAACTTGGCACCGGTGGATTTTTTTTTGTTCTGTAATGTCTGCAACATTTGACTTGACGTAAGAATCCACAAACACATGAGTTTGAAAAAGAACGACAGCGATGTCGGCTTTTCGTCTGGGAAACCTAACGATGGGTTAATACAGCGTGCGAGAAGTACGCTAATATGAAGTAACAAGATGGTGGACAAGTCGAGCAACTTCTGTAATTAAAATTGGCTAGTTTGTAATCAGGTTTTGGGCCTACAGTTGTTACGTTAAAACATGAATTGGGCAGCGTCAGTTTGCACAGAATATTCGGCTCAGCTGACTCAGTATATCGATGTTTTGGAAAACCTCAAAGTTGCCATGCAAAATCGAACCCCAGGTGTACAGCTGTGATAGGTGGGACCCTCTCTTCTATATAAGGTGCAGATCTGAGGTATCAAATAATTATGGTAACCATAAAATTACGGTGATCCCTGAAAACCGTAATACCTCGCAACTTGTTCATTTAAGTACGGCAGAGTATCGTGACATTCCACATCACTGAGTATTTGCCCAGTGCGAGTGAACTAAAGTATCTTCTCAGCAGTAGAGATATTTTGCTAGTTGGTGTACTACTCACAACATCCGTGAATATCAAACTGGCCGAATGAGTGCACTGAGGATTAATCATTAGAGTAGCATAATGAAGGAATAAAACTGTCACTCCTCATGTGCACGGAAAACCATTGAAAGGAATAAGCATCCAACTGAATACAGACCGAGTAGACCAAGGCAACTACAAATCGCAAATGAGTATTTTGTTAACGGCGGTGAATTTGTATAACATACGTCGCCTTCTGTTGTAAACTACACCATTGCAAACAGTCTTCCAAACAAAACAATTAGCGCCGGGATTGAGTCAATGAGGAGGATGTCCCAACCGCGGCTGCTCTAGCCTTGCTGGATGAGTTCAAGGAAGCCATTGAAGTGGTCGGGACCTAAAGAGACCACGGGAAGTTTGTCATCTTACGGACGCATGTGAATGGCAGGGCAAAGGCAATGCCGGATTTGGAGGGAGTCCCACGAATTTTTGGAGGACCACTGATAGGGAAACCCTGGTGACTGAGCTTCACAAATCGGCCGACCGCCAGAAGTCGCAGGGGTGGTTCAACACAATCCGACTTGGGGTAAAATCCAGATCCTTTGATATTTGTTGTTATTGTCAAGGGCTTGCGGCTAGGCACTTCCTCAACTGGGATCAGGATGGAGGGCGCAACTGGTGACGGACCGATTTATCGACGGTCCGCTCTCGTCGAATTCGCCCGGTATAGGTGATCAGTCCGGCAGATATCTTTCAATCATAACACCTAGCATTGGAATTGATTTCATCAACGGCAGCCGGGACGATTGTGGATAACTAGTCAGATGAGAAAGAACTGAATGGACTTTGAGACATGATACCACAGCTGACAGTGAACGTCGTGGCATCAAAACGAAGCACAACCAACGGAAGTCCAAGAACTATTCGACTGTGAGAATACTGATCGTCGGAGATACTGGTGCCTCGTGCAACGCAGTACTTTTGTAAATAAAAACACCGTTATAGTTCCTTTCTTTTGCCGATGCCAGCAGCAAAAGCAGTGTTTGGTAAATGGGTCATATGAGTGCGGGTTGTGATAAACAGATGCGGTAGAAGTGTTCAACTGATACGGGTGCAACAATTTTCCTGGTCGGGCAAGGAAAAGAGGAACAGACTGAATTATGCTCTGTGGTGGTCAGAATAGCTGGCGGAGGCAACTTATGAGCCGAAAAGTAGATCGTGTGTGCCGCGTGCACTGGTGATTATACCGTAAAGAACCATTTTCAGCTAATCACGAAAATTAAAAGGATGATCATTTAACGTGATCTCGACTAGTAAATAAATTCAGTAAAATCACATCACCGTTGTATGCCACATTGTGTCGAAACAGGAGCTTCAAATGCGCAAACGGAGCATGAAAAACATTCAACCCAATTAAGAGGAAGATAACCGGCAACAGTTGACGTTGAAACTCCAGAAGGTCGACAAAGTATTCACGGTTTTCACAGATGCCATCGACCAACATACTGCAGAGGTTTTCAGGCGAAAAGTAGGTGTCATAGAGTAGTGTACTGACTACAGAAGAACAGAAATAATCCGCAATTGAGAATACCTGTCAAGGGATAGGTTGGACGTTGGAAAAACGGAGACCATATATGCCGGGTCAACGTTTTCATAAAAAAACCGGTCACAAGCAACTGGAGTGGATGAGAACGGTGAAGGAAACAAAAGGAACGTTGGTGCATCGGATACTTCGTCAACAAGAATACGACTTTACAACCAAACGTGTTAGGAAAGGAAAACTTGATGGCAAATTGGTTATAACGAACCAACGGGAAAAATGAATTTCCCAAACTTCTCCTCAAAATGACGCGGGGGCACATTATGAGAACACTGGTGAAATCACAACACTAGAAGATCGGGGGCTCCGAAGAGTAATCCAATAATTATTGAAGGGGAAAACAATCCGGAATAAGGGACCTGACAGAGGTAAGAACATACAGTTTGCAACAAAAACTCTGAGGTCCAGATAGAGGAACCGAGCACTGATGTCACGCCGATTTCAGTTGGTTCGAAAAGACGCAGGCAACGGATGGTGATAACATGCCACAAGAATTCATACACCGGTTGTTCTGGAACACATGATTATCAGAAGCAAACGGCTAATTTGGAGGAAGCCCGATTGTAAAAAATCAGGGCTTCGGCTGAGTCTCATCTAAATCTCCAAATCTGTCAAACTACCCATTAGTAATAAAACTACTAATTGGTCGAGAACGAAAACTGATATAACGTGTGATGTCCTAACATGTCGATAATACCAGCCGTTGAATGAAGATGACCGAGAGACAGAGAATATAACACAACCGAGTCCAACACAGGACACTGAGGAACTTCGGTCGGTCGACGTTATGGAACCCCTCAAGAGTATGGTAAAGGCTACCAGTACATAAATCACCATTACGGGACATTATCACCGTTAGGCCGGAGTAACGAGAGCTGCGAACCAGAGGGTCATTACAGTGAACGAAGCGGTAAGGAGACATACTGTAGTAAAACACGACGTGTCAAAGCATATCTTGAATCCACGCCTTCGGCTCGTAACTGAGGAGTTCCAAGCCTGCCTAGAAAGATTCAAGATCAAGCGAAGGATGCTTTATTACTCATGGAAGAACGGAAAAACTGAACGGAACAACCCGACTGGAAAATAATTGGTTACAACGAGAGGTGACCAGGAATCCGCACTCCCACTGGTATCAGTTCACCGTGCGCCTGCTCATGCAAGCAAACGCGAAACACCATTTCAGGTTATGTACCGCAGAAGGTCAGTTGTTACTCGTGGCTCAAGACATTGAATTTTTGATAGGCTCACCGCTCACCACAAGGAATCTGACAAAGTAATGGTTGGCCGACGAAATGAGGACAGTTCAGACCGGCACAAATAAAGATGACTCGATAAGACAAGGGACGAACAGATTAAATATAAGCGCCAAAACCCAACAGGATGAGGTCCAGGATCAAGAAAACTGGTACTGAAACAGAGAGGACTATATGCAATTAAGAGTGGAACAAAAATCGCTTAAACTGTGCAATCACATGAGTTAGTGGTGCATCCCGATGAAGAGTTCAAGAAACCGCACACAAAGTAAAGAGAATCTGACAACAAACAGACAACGGAAGAGCAAACCTTGTGGAAGGCAGGAATGTAACAAAATACTCGTGACATCTGTGAATGGTAAATAATCAGCCACGCACAGTCAGAACAAGACGCCTGCCAGTTGAATTCTCGTCTGCCACCGCGCCCTGTTTGCCAATCAATTACCGGATGCTCGATGTATATTGGGAAATGTTATCCAATGTTATCTTGAATGAATAAAGATCAGAGCTGGCTGACGAAACACAATTTAATGGTGTGTGTTCAGAAACAAAAAATCCACGTCACTCGAAGAATCGGCGAAAATGCCTGACAGAAAACAAAACGACGGTAATCGGTGGCTGGAATTACTGTAGCGAGTCTGTGTTGACCTTAATGGTTTGGAGGAAAGTGAGAAAGATTACTAGTAAATATTGCCCAGATGTTGAAGCACAGCGAAGTGTGATGCATCTAAGGTGACGCTGATAGAAACTGATACACCGAACTGGTGAATTAATGTTAATGTGAAATAATGTTACAAATTAATAGGTGAGAAAAATCGAAATCATGTAACACATTGTTGATAGAACGTTCGTGGCTTGTGTTGCATTTCTTAGAGCACTAGCAAAAACTGGAATAATTCAAATGGTGCCGACAATTTCTGAAGCAGGAATTGAGTAGTAAGTTTGTAGTAGGACGACTTTGAAAATAACGATTTTGATGTACCGATTGGACATGATAACATAAAGTGACACAGGATGTCTATCCGTAATATTAACTTCCTTCACAGCCCCCCAACTTTCACAAGAATGACAGGTATTTGGGGTCTCTTCATGAAAACGTGTGAATCAATGTCTAAGGTGGGGCATATGCTCAGGTTGTCACCGAGCGATAACGACCTTAACAAGGTCCAAACGTGCTGGTCTGGTGGCGAATCACAAATTGAACCACGAGGTAAGAGGAAACGGAGCGTCTCAAGTTTGACAAATGACTGTTGGAAGTTCACGCTGATGCACAGAAAGTAAGCAAACAATGAAGGGTACGCTGGTTGAAGGTCAATAGGAGCATCCGACAGCCGGAAGGTGTCAATCGACCGGATCGATCAAGTGAGCAGCAATCAGGCTGTTTGTTAACTGAATCGACCTAACGGTTGTTACGCAGTCAACCACACACTGCATGAATCTGACGGCTGGCTGACTGTCAGTGTTGCAGCAGTATGCGTCCATCATTGCAGCTTGATGCAGAGTGTGATCAAATAATCAGCCTATTCATTACAAGTAAAAAAAATTGATGCGGAGAAATGTTTCTACTTCAGGCGTGCAGGTGACCCAATTTTGATGAGCCGCCCGATATAACGCGTTCCTGTTTCGCGGTTTCCACACGCACCTACGAAGCAGAGCTATCAAGATGTTGGAATTGCACTTATTTTGCACGTTCATGAAAGTGGCGCTTACAGCGAAGTGACGCTATTACCGGGGTTTGGCTTGACAGCTTTCGGTGAAACGAACATCGGTATTTCACTGAGTTATAAGTGACGTTTTTACTGAGGTTTGACGGTATCATTTTCGTTGTAGCAAGCAATAATAAGGCGTGAACGAACCGTCCTTGTACAGTGAATCTTCGTGGATAAACGTATCTGTGTTATCTGTAAAGCCACCAAAAATGTTTGCGACTAGTATATGGTTCACAAAAATAAAATGATTAAAGACTGGTGGGATAACATGAACGGTTATTGGGACATCGGATTAATGTTTGAGAGGCGATCCAGAATGGTTATAACGACGGCAGACGCCTCATGATCTAACTCATCATTGAAAGAACTTTCAGAGCTCTTTGCACTATCATGCATACAAACAAGAATAGTGAACCGACTTAGCTTTTTACATATTCGCTTGGGAAAAAAGGTTATTTGATAACTATCCTTTAAAACCCCATGAGCTACGTCTGAACACCTTCAAGCCGTCCTACATTTAGCCATTTTTACAGAGAAACCTGTAAGCTGCCCACAAATATCACAGCTCTGATCAACCAGTTTCATCGTCGTAAAACGATTCAATCAGGAAAAAAGGAAATATGGTGATAGAATAGGCCTGTGGGGGATTATAAGCAAAATAAACTAACTTCGTCGTCACCAGTTATTTCTTCAAGTTCATCTTCGTCAGTGGCATATTCATCCACCATTACGTGTGAGAAACCTGGCGTTTCATTCGAGATGGGAAGCCCAGCGAAGGCTGCAGATTCAGGAACTCCGTCCCTGGATGTTGGGTTGCGAGTGTGGGTTTCAAGCACATCGGTGAACAGCCGATCGAATTCATCGCTGCTCAACTGAGGGACTAAAAATATATAATTAAAAAGTGGATGTTGTTGGTTACGGTACGAGTTTAATAAAATTACGACGCACTAGTTAACAACCGATTCCAAAAAGTTAATAGATTTGGCGACCCGTTGCTTACAATGTAAAAAAAATACTCATACAGGATATCAGCATCCATTGCGCAGTTCAACAATAACTGATCTATTTAGAAGGCTTCTAACTAAAACCATGTTACCGTTTTGCCAACTAACGGTTTGGTGGGTTGGTGATTCTTGTCCATCCTGCTATGCAAACACGAAGCCAGTCTTGAAGAGTGGGCCTCAAAGTACATACATAACGGCTTATGAGCTCGGCCAAATTGCACAGCGGTTATTGCTGATGTTTATCACAACTAGCTTAACAGAAAATTCTACAATGAAAAATAATAGTAAAACTGAAAAGATGAGTTGGAAATAGTGTGAATGTGGGTACTGATTAGGCCACAGCGTGCCGTCATGCCTTAACGGAACAGTTGCATTTTGTGAACACACGATGATCATATCCAACTATTACTCCGATGCCTTAAGCAAAACGTTGATTCAGGGATCAACTTAACGTAGTATCACTGGGACGGACTGGGCGTAGTATGCTGACAAGGACATCGGTGCTTCTGAGTTCAATCAATTCGGATTAGGCAAACGGTAGCAACCAGAAAAACACCATCACGCTCATGAGTTTATGTCGCACTGCTGACCGCGTAAGATAGCTCGAACGGTGAGGCACGATCCTAGGAGTATGCGACAGAAATATATGTATGGTTGCAGTCTCTCAATCTTCTGCACACAGAAGGAAGAGGTTGGAAAAAATACTCTCAAACATACAGCAGATTGATTACCCACCGGTTGACCATGACCGCTAGTGTATTATCCTGTACCCTCGAAAAACCCGTACAATTCGTCGGATACTTGATGTGAGGAAACAAGCAAAACACCGAGAGCTTTCGGGACATTAGTCTGCTGATTTGCGCTGGAAGGTGCTAACAACCGGCAGCCGTTAAGTATTTTGAACGGTATTTGATAATTTCATTTAGTTAAGTAGAGTGCTGGACACGAGCATGAAAACGAAGACCCAGTCGTATGAATGGATCACATATTTTACATTGTCACTAGTATGAAGCAGTCTTTTTAGGTTACGGTGGATCACAATGCTAACCAGTGTACTTCAGAACTTGAAGACCGATGTGGAAGTTGAATACCGCACAGATGGTCATTTGCTGAATATTCGACGTTACGGCAAACCGAGTAGACTAAGCGATTCGACTAGGCCCACGCTGCTGTTTGCAGACGACAGTCTTCTAGTTACACACAGCGGAAAGAAACTGCGGTGAACCACCGTTCCGCGGCATCTAAATTTGTTTAGGTGTCAACACCGCTAAGACACTTTCTATCTTTCAGACTTTTCAGGGGAATGATGCTGTGCGCAAACCCCACGTCCACATTAATGCAGACATCGCGCAGACACTGCGCAGACTCCCTCCATTTGGGTAGCAACCTGCCTCCAGATTTGCCCGAGTATCGCGCGTTGCGAGGTCGTGTAACGAAGGCTAGCAATGTTTTCGGATGGATGTCTTGAAAGACGTGTCTGGAAGAACCACAGCCTGAAAATGAAAACCAAGCTGCTAATCTACCGGTCAACAGTGCCGTCTACGCCGCTGTATGGCAATGACACTTGGATACTGTATCAACGCAATGTGCACTACCTGAACCGTTTCCATTTGCGATGTCTAAGACGCATCCTGGGTATTCGGTGGTCGGACATGACTTCCGAACACTGCGATATGTCGAAGAGCGAACAAGTACGAGATTGAAGCCATCGTTACGCTCTACTTGGCAACGTTGGATAGGTCACTTCCCGAGGATGTGCGAAGACCGGATTCCGAAGCACCTGCTAAAGCAGTAGCTCAAATCTGATGGAAGAAACTCTGGTGGTCAGATGCTGCGACACTAGAAGGTTATCCGAGTATGTTTTCCGCGTAAAATATCGATTTTGGTCCATGGAAAGACGCAGCCTTGGGCCCGACCGCCCCTAAGTCGACAAAGTGTTATCGTAGTCATTCTAGCTGGAGGTATGAACGCTCAGATCGACCGAATAGGGGAGGCCGAGTATCTTTTAATTGGCAGGTCTTGGCTGGTATGACGTAACTCAGATAACGGTAGGCAGCTGTTGTGACTGCGCGCCGAAAACAGACTGATTTTAGCAAGCGCCAATCTCAGACACTACGCCCATCATTTCTATACTTAACGAACCCCTTCTTCGAATCAAAAATATTCTCAGATAGGCCACATACCTGTTAGCCACAACCGATTTAGAAAGATTCAGCACCCTCTCTCCTATTGGAAACCACACAGGGATTCAGACCAGGCGTTAGCATGCTGCCGTCTCCTTTATACCGCCGGCAAACGACCCAAACGGCCGCAAAGGCTGACGGGTGAGAAACCGGACACCCATCGGCAAAGCACAGGTAACCGACTGGCTTATAATACAATCAATCCAATCCAATGATCCTAACAGCTGCTGGATCCAAATCTCACAGACCAAACATGAAGTAGACATTATAGCCTGCGGCATGGTGGCTTGTAGGTTAAGCAAACATAAGTTTCAGAGAAATCCCCAGAGTTGTAAAGTGTCAGACCGAGCATTTCTCATAGTGCTTCATGTAACAAGTTTAGGAGGAATGTCCATGGGAGGCGAAGACGTGGCCTGATCGTTGACCGTGAGGCTAAACTAACGGAGAAAGTAAAGGAAACGGAAACCACTTCAGCTTCAGGGAATACTGACAAACGGATAAAACTTACCCGTACGACTGGCTCATCGAGTCCAACAGTCACGGAAGCTATCAGCGAAGAAAACGACACAATTATCTCTAATACGTTCAGAAGGTGCTGTAACTGATTCTACGGCCTACGAGCGCGCAAACGGAAACGGTCAATGAAACAACGGAGTACGGAGTATACGCGGTCAGTTAGTCTCTTCCCATCCAACCCATCACCCGAGGCTACCGCATGAACACAGGAAAAAGACTGGCCTTCAAACAGAGCTTCTTTATGTCGCTCAGCCCGAAGACAACATGGTCACAAACCCGTTCGTATTTATAGGGTTTGCGACTAGTAACAAAGCAAAGCCAAAAAGAATGGACCAGACAGTTCAGTCTAGGCGTGTAGTCAGGATGACAACAACAGTTGTCACGACGGCTGAGGACGATCGTGGAGACCGGAGAAGTACACGACTATAGCAACGGTGAAGGTCGTTGACAGTGTACTTTGTTTGTCTTCTTGTCACACCACATTTTCGGGGAAATGGTGACTCCACCGACAAAAGGTTAGAGTGCTGAGTGAAACACTTCGAGGGTCGATTTAACTGGCCTTTTGCTTCTTCCGTATCACCCTCACAGACCAGCAATGCAGTGTTCTGATCGATAGATTTAGGACCACACACCAAAACAGAGGTTCGCAATCGCATTTCGGCTCCTAAACGTAATGGGGCTGCTGATCCAGATGACCTCGTGCCGGCACTTTTCAAAGAAGGTGGAGAGGCGTTAGTAGAAACCTTGAATCAATTATGTCAACCTGTGTTGAATGACGGAGAACATCCATGACTGTGGGGGTTACTCGATAACATTTCACACATTCAATAAGGGAGTCCGAGGGTCTTGCGAAACACCATAGAAGGATTAGTTTGACTCCAGTCATTTCAGGGTTCTGGCATCCATTATACTTCGTCGACTCACTGCAGTTCGGGAGGTAAACATTGAAGAGAGACAGGCAGGGCTTCGTCCTGAACGACAATGTATTGGTCAAATCCCCACACTTCGTCAAATTATCATACGAACCGCCGGCCAACAATCGCCGTATTTCTCGACTATAAAGGTGCGTTCGATTCGGTAGATCCGATCTACACTTTTAGAGTCGTTTAAACGCAGGGGTGTACCGACTAAGTATGTGAACATACTGTCGGCGCTTTCGTCTCATACTGTAGCTCAAGGCGGATGTACAGCGAACTGTCTGGCAGTTTCAACACCAACAGCAGCGTACGTCAAGGCTGTCTACTCTCATCATCTTCGTTTAATTTTGTCACAAATGAAATATTTCAAGTTGAACATCACCCACAATTGATCGCAGCTGTCGCATTCCCATAGACTTTCCAGTCGGCCCCTTTCGAAAAGAAGCACTAGACTCGAGTTTCGCTCTCATTAGAGCTCGTCAGTAGTGCATATCCTTGCCACTGCCGGGACTTGAACTCCGGCCATTCCATTCATGAGGCAAATGAAATAATGAAACACTGTCTGCGGCACTCACAAGATATCAGAGTAGACCTCCCACCTAGTGGAACACAGATTGAGCTGCATTATGCTGACAACAAGCAGCACAGACAATGCTAAACCCAATTTCGTGCACCGCTAAACATATCGGAATGCGTTTTGCAGCCTCAAAATGCAAAGTGCTTCTGCAAGATTGCTGTGATTACGTAGATTTAATGTTAGATAATGAAGTTATGGAGGTTGTTGACCGGTTTGTGTACTTGGAAAGCTGCATCAGCGGCGATGGAAGTATAAGAAATGAAATGAAAGTGTGCATCTCTGAAGTTATTCGTTAATCTAGGACATAAATGGTGACAGAGAGGTATCTCTCTGACGCCTAAAGGTCACACATAGTAAGACGACTGTGAGGGATGTATTATTACGTGGCTTCAAAACTTCGTCTTTCAGAGTAGAAGACGTGAACGGTCTTGTGGCAGCTGACCATCGATGTCTGCGTCTCAGCGCTCGCAACGGGAAGGTAACAAGGAGGTTAGGAATCGGGTACTTGGTAGTGATTGTCAATCGAGTTCTTTTGTCAAATCTTGAAATTTGCATACACATAAATAGGTAGGCTATAATACCAAGGATGCCGGCCAGTCGATTGTCACTGGTGATGCGGTGACCATTGTAAACAGATTCGGTGGCTGGATTTGTTAGGTGAGATGTCGGCTTATCGACCTCAATGGCGTGAATGTTGTTCGCCGAGTTGTCTGTGAAGTGAGTGCACTTAATGATGCGGAGCAGTGAAAGCCGTAA
>LOND01029068.1:28962-42885 GCA_014220965.1 Paragonimus kellicotti
ATATATATATATATATATATAACTATTGCTTTCTTGGTGCATTGTTTGAAAAAGGTTCTGCATGGCTTTTATTCCAACATTTAAATTTTATGGTTCTCCCGAATCTTATCTAGTGTCTTAATACGTATCCCTATAGTGAAATACTTTTTCCTCCAGATTTCCGATAATTGACTTCCCAGTTGAGATTTTACCATTAGAGGTTCCATTTGTTTGAGTCCGAGGGATAAGGATTTCACTTTCACGCTAACCTACCATCTGGTTAACCAGTATCGGTCAGCAGGACCACAAAGCCCTGCATTCACACGTCTTCTTGTCTTATTCCCTCAGGCTTACAATGGATAGAGGGCGTGTGAAGGAAAACAAGAGTGGTTCAGCGCAAGCCATTTGTGGATAGGGTTATGGGCAGGCGCCTTTAGTTTTTGGCCACTATATCAGGGTAATCCGGAAACAGATATCCCAACCGTGTTCTTCAAGCAGATACTCTCAAAACCCATCCAATCAAATAACAGCTGACGTGAAGTGAAGCATTACTTCCAGTCCACTTAACACTTGAACTGCCTAAACAACTTGCAGCAATGTTCCTCAGCAAGAAGGTTGAGGACGGGTGTAAGAAACAAAGTTCAACGTGCGTCCGATAACGTCTACAAGTTCATGGGACGGAAAACCAAGTTCAAATGGAAAAGAACGAAACAGTTTAAGAACACGTGTGGGAATGTAATGACACGAACACTCTAGCCACACAAAACAAAACGCAACACACACTATATCACCACCGACAACCTCACATCACAATGCGCATAGACGCGCTTGCAGTGTCCCAGCAACGCCAAACGTAATGATCAGTACAGCCTATCTATACATCATGGTCAGCAAGACCACCAGAAGAAGTAATGCACGATTACCCGAACCTGGACAATTTGACCAATCCAGGTCACGCTGGTCCTTTTCAGATGGAAGAAAACTCACCAAATTGTTTGATGAAAACAGCTTCTGATGAGTCTACTTCCTCCGAATTCGAGCGGCTTCTGCGTCGTTTTGACGAAAAAAGGAACGAATCTGCTAAGAAACCTTCGCCGTTTCCATCGGATAATAAATCGGGATGATAAGACGAGGCTGCTGCAATAATGGGTTCATAAAATGCCGCCTCGCCTGCTCGTCTTTCCTCTGGCGATTCCAACGGATGCTTGTCGAACTCGGTTTCAATGCGAACAAGAATAGGTTTAACTGTATGCCATAAACGTGTAGTCACTCGACGATGCACCAACACTGGAGCTATGAGACACACGTTCAGCAGGCAGTAAGAAACAGCCAGACCTGGAAGATAACCGCTGAGCCATATGCACGCAAGACTGGAGCCACTCGTGATGAGGAAGAACTGCAAAGTAGATATATACGGAACGAAGCGACGCTAGCAGCAGAAGGATACAAAACAAATGGGGAATATAAAAGTGCATATAGGTAATGCGAAGTCATGAACAGACTAATGAAAATCGATCATGCGCAGACTGCAATTCACGGATGAAAGGAGTGGACAAGTGCCAAAACAAAAAGAAACCATTGGAGTTGGGCGGTTGATAGTGAAACCGGTCAAGGTAGTCGTAACGTCAAAAAAAGCTTTTGTTTACACGAGTTCGTGTGATTAGGAGATACGAAACACTACTTCGGAGGTAAGTACACGACTTAACGCATAGCCGATTTGTCTGGATTCATTAAGGAAAACGATTTCTTTAGATTCCAGAATGAATTATTCAGTAGACTAGAAAATGTTCACAAAAAGTGTAGGTTGTTCAATGAACATCTCCGTACTCAACACTAAAAAGTTGACCGGTCCACGTGTAATTTCCGAAACATTTTTCATGGAACCACAAATAAAACCGTGTACCGATTTCTAGTTGTCTATCACTCACATTTGATCGCAGCCTTTGCATTCAGATAGACTTTCCAGCCAGCCTCTTTCGAAAAGAAGCACTAGACTCGAGTTTCGCTCTCATTAGAGCTCGTCAGTAGTGCATATCCTTGCCACTGCCGGGACTAGAACTCCGGCCACGCTTTCATGAGGCAACCGTGTTGACCACTGCGCCATTGACCTCACATTAGGCACGACCGAATTATCATGAACGCTCAACCACTTTCGCTTGTGAGTAATGATCAGCTGGCCTGATCATCTTGATGGGAGACACAGTAACTGCCTTTTGAGTCAAATAGATAACCTCATCATCAGAACTTTTGAGACAGGTCGATATCTTCGATTTTATCAAACCTGTTAGGCGATATTGTTAGTGTTACTGATGAGTAGTCGGGGGTTTGATTAATTTCAAGATGAATATACACTGATTGTTAACTAGTAAAACTTAGAATGACTACGGTAAGATTCATAATCACTCATTAGTCTGATTAGGCATAAAAACCTATATTCGGAAGCCTACATTTGATGTGTAAGTTATTTATACAACTGAAACATAAGGCTTGTTCGATTTACCTTTAGAGAAAGACAAACGATAGTCAAAGGAGTAGTGACATACGGCATTAGAACTTGTCGCGCTAAGGTTATGAATTGGGATAAAAGTTCAAAGATCGACGCCAGTCAGAGCGAACGTTGGCGAGCAAGTACAAGGAAAAGAAATTACCATCATTCGCCAGCAGTTCATTGTCTACCTCCGACTCTTACTGCATATGGACAGTGATTGGGAAGTGGAACAGGGATACAGCTTCGTGGCACAAGCTTACAAACGAACGTTTAGCGAATCAGTTTGTTCCATTTGCATCAGCACACATAAATAGCGTGACACAAAAACGAACAGATAATTTTCACATTATGTAATGCAAGTCTTATTTAAATAGGCCATCGGTTCAAATGAGGCGGGAGACCCTAAAATAAAACAAGTATTGTGTTGTCCATTTTACACTTCCGATCTGCCAGTTGTGCATTAACACTTACAACCCCGAATTCCAGCCAACAGTGTATCAAGATTTCTGATGGACCATCATACATACTATCGTTCGAGTCCGCTTGTCTAAGTGACACCACTGATTATCAATCTTTGGTTGTCAGTTCCCGTTCACTAGGCAAAGATCCTTTGGTGAAGGCACGTTCACTTTTTCGTCCCGTTTATCACAAACATGCTTTGGCGACTGGTCACCAACTATGGCTAGTTCGAAGTACACTGAAGATCGAGACAATAGTGCGTTCGACTTGCCCCCCATCATCACACTGAGGTGACGCCATTCAGAGAAATGTCATTTGTCGACGTCCCAATGATCAGAATAAACACTATCTCCGACAGCTACGTTCCACTGACTCCAATGGAAAGTTCAAAAAAGTGAGAAAAATACCTTCATCATATCATCAGCGTTTTTTTCTGAAAGTGAACATCCTCGAGGAAGGTGGGAAATGTCCACTGATAACAGTGTCTTTAATAAGTCATGCAACATGACAACAAGAGTGTTTACCATTCAGTAGGAAATAATCACACTTCTAAAAGGCCAGAGTCGACGAAATACGGACACAGTATGAATACCACTAACGTTTGAGTGTAGCGTTGGCATTCACGTAGTCTATTCAATTCGGTCCTTCCGAAAGAGAGCATCAAACCCAAATTTCACTACTATCAGGGCTCCTCAGTAATAGATGTACTAACTTTCTCAATGATCCATCAGAATTTCAAACTGTGTGTATGCTGGATGCGCATGAAATCGCACACATCGCATTAAGGCACGGCACCATACTTGCGGTCTGTTTACGTGTGATTCTTAGTGGATCGTTGTTTGGCAAGGTCGCCGGTTGGATGCATGGTCATGCTAGACAAACCGTTGGCGACGGCTGCCTGGGTCACATGGTTCCGTCCGCGTCAGCGCGACAGTAGCAAACCGCTGACAATCATCTTAATTCAATTCAGCCTGTCGTATGGTAGTCGCGTACAAATCATAAATCAAGCTAAAGACGGATTATGTTGCCGGACCGAAATTAACGAAACGACGTGTCAGTACCTTGAAGTATCGGGTTAGTTTCCCGTAATGTGACCTGCGGTGAAGCGCGGTCGAGATCATCGACACGCGATTGGTTACCTACAAATCATTCCGGAGGTTGTTAGAAGTATTTACTACAACATTCAGCGTCCCACAGAGAGGCGGTCAACCGTGCGTACCAACTAATACTTGTGCTCGTGATAACATATGCAGAATAAAAGAAGCTTTCAATACAGCGTCCGTTAGCTAATTCAATAATGGGACGCGTAAAAGTCTGCCGTACACGGGATACTTGGAAGGTATAATCATCAGCCTTACGGAAAAGTTCGACCACAGGAGTTTTGAGTATCGTATGCGAGTAAACAAGAGTTACTTAGTACGTAGCGAAGCAATATTCTATTCGAATAGAACCGTTCATAAACCGTACTTTTACCACATCTGTGACCCCCATCGCTTTGCTTTAGTATGAAGTAAGTACAGTCTGAAGCTAACGATGCGGACACAGAATGTTCGAACATGAATTGTTGGATCTTCCGCTATTTTCCCTCTTGACATCACTGGCTACTTGCCGATAAACCCCGCTGAAAAATAGAATAGTTTTACGTTTAACAAAATAAGCCTCCCAAAACCAGCGGTCAATGTAGCCTGACATCGAGAAGCGTAGACATCATGGATCACAGTTTACAAAAGCTTCTTCCACATCTTCGATTTCATTCCAATTCAGGTTCTTCCCCTCTACATCCAATTCCGCACCACGAATCTGACGTCGCAATTTAACCAATGCAAGCTTGTGTTCAAAGTATCTGTTATAGTTAAAAGTATTAATCACACTACGCTCAGGGGAACGATGCCCAACAACAATATCTACAGAATGGATATGGTTCATTTGTGGTGTGTACAGATAATGTTAATGGTTGGCAGTAAATTCTCCACGATTAGCGCTACGCTAAACACTTTCTGTAGTGAACAGTTCCAGGAATGTAGGGAATGTAACGCTGACTCAGCGTATAGGACGAAGGTGTGTCTCAGCGTTGAAACCCGGCCTGTTTGATAGAGACTTCAGTCCCCAGAGGAATCGTGTATACACTGCTCGTTTATGATTGTGCATGCTGTTAAAGGCCATTATCAATTTCATCTGTATAATACTCACCTCGAATGCCAGAGTGGTTGGATGACTTGGATAGTTGATCACACCGGCTCGGAACAGAACACGGCTCGACAATGAGACCGCCAAAACTGAGACATATCACGTAAGTTATAATTCATACTGTACGGTTTACAAGGGCGTGACATAACCTGGCATTCACGTTACACGGTTTTGTAATGTCCCAACACAGTTCACTAGCAACGTGACGAAACATGGGAACGATACGGTAGGGATCAACTATCACAAAAAAAATTCAAAATGGTTTTCCCATCAATTGGCAAAGTTTAACCTTTACCAAGTGCAGTCCTTCATCATCCATCGGTTAGTGAGAACATATCGCGACAATACTACATTGGGAAATATCGCCTGGTTAACGTGGCCATTTAGACATAAGGATTCATGCTGGGTTGCAGCCCACAGCTGCTGTCAGAAACATGTTGTTGTCGACTGTAGTGGGAACAGTAACCGAACGATGTGGCCCAGAGAGAACAAACCATGCCGGGTCTCCAAGAGACACTGTAAATAAGCCCGTGTGTGTCTGATTGTGCTGAGCGTCAGAAGGTGCATCGCTTAATATGCAGAGCAATCCAGTTAGCTAGGCCTGTGATTATCAAAATACTACAAGCGTGCGACGTAGGCAAGTGGCAACTAGAAGTGAATTTTATTCCAAAAAAGTTGATGCCGTACTTGAGGGATACCTTTATATGGGTATGTGCCGAACAATTGTCTGGTAGCAAGGGCAGGTTTCTTTTCTTAATGCAAAAAATACTGTTCATGTTTTTTAAGCGGTACAAGATTTGAAATAAAGCAGGCGGCTGTACGGAGGTAAACCAAGTGCCCGTTATATTGATAGTAATAATCAACGTGGAGCTAGTGGGAAACTAGAAGTGCCTGTTGTATGGAGGTGTCAAATATGGGAGGGTTACTGTAGGAACAACCACGACGGTTGATGAGGGTTAAGAAAACGTGGCATTACCGCTATCGACTCGTGCTTGTGATATGTTCCTCAGCGTCTCCAACCAGAAACGTTCGATATTATTTAGTCGCAGGCGGGAGGCTGGGCGAAACAAACAGGCACTAAAGTTGACAATACTTTTTTCAAACGCCTATGCCAAATTATGAGCAGCCCATTGTGCCGTTTCTTCCAGCTTCCTTAGCGAGTACGAAACAGACTTGCATGAAACGTGACCGGACCACCATAGCTCACGCAGCGAAATTACTTCACGTAAAGGGAATAGGGAATGACAGAGATTAAGAAACGGACTTCTAAACAAGAAACATTCAGGCCGCTCAACAGTTGACAGTAACGGTAGATTAATCGAAAAACGCAAAACGCATCTCTAAAGCAAGGTGAGGATTTCAATATACCGATTGTATTCAGCAGTAATATGAACCGGCCATTTGTCTTACACAATTTGCTCTCAGATAGGCCTACTCCATAATGTTGAGTGTGTCACGTTCGACTTCGAATGAGTTATCCAAAGAAAACCACAATTGCTGCATTGTAGACCAATGAAAAACCGAATGGGGTCTAAGACCAACCCTATTCGGTAGCATAAACGAATGAAAAGTAGCCAATTTTATCGTTCTTCTGACGGTTACACTGTTAGACTATCATCAGTATACCATTCGTATTCGGTTCACTTGAGACTGAAACGTTCACGTCCCAGACTTCTCAAATACAGACATGCTGTTCGAGGCGATGAACTGTTTAATCCACTTGGTAACACTAAATCGTCAGTTTGACATATACGCCAGCAGCCACACACACAAGAACAGTTGAGGCATAAACAGCTTTGCCAATCCTCGTTATTGGCAGCGCCAGATATATGTCCGATTCTGAAACAAAGGAATTGCGCACAATGCTCGTGCACGATTCGCTGTGTTGCACAGCTTAGAAAACTTACGCCCTCATGGAAATGTGGGCAAAATAGTTATGTTTAACCACCATTGTCTCCAACAAGTAGCATATACGAAACAAGAGAATTGTACGAGCAAGGTGGCTCCTTAACAATGATGGAAACTGTCTCGAAGAGCAACGGGTACTACGCTCATGAGACCATCCTACAACCATTCCTGAGGCTGTGCAATCACGCCCTGGAGGACAAATCTACTGCGGCCGCGACAGATGAACTCTAGGTAAGTCAGTGCTTGTGCCGGTGTTAGTCTCTGACCTCCTTTTTCCTGTAACTGTTTATCCTTCTCGAGCACACTTGCCTTCACATACAATTTTGATTTACTGTGACCTGCAGCAAGCGCGTTAAATAGTAGGCATGTAAACACCTTTAAGCGATCAACGGGTCATATAGACTCATGGTCTGCACTGCACAGGGCATTTACCATGTCGAACATAATTCACTGAAACCGCGAACAGCTGGATAAATCCGCAGGGCGGACATGGATCATTAAAGCTAACGACATTATTGAATATAGCCAATAGATACCGTCTGACAATGAGGACCATATCTTTCTTAGTCTGGACGCTTTCGTGAAGAGCAACAATATGAGTAATTTGATTACGCCCACGGCCGGTCAATCACGAGTGATACCGGCGTGCCCTAAAAAAACATTTCGGGGTAACACCCAGGAAGTACAGAAACATCACACAGCACACGTAAACTTTACCATATGCCACTACGCCTAGATTTGTACTATAAAATGAGTTAAACATACATCATAGCTACCGTTAGTTATATTTTTAATCATAACCAGCGTAGAATGAATAACAACTTCAACTTACAAGTAAAGGTCTGCTTCTACGGCATGGAGCGAGGTTATTGATAACTGACACAAGGCAATGCAGAACACGTGCAATTCGGAAACTGAGCTCTTCAATGGAAAGAATGTGACCTTGCTTCACTGATACAGCAACATAATGCGTGAAGCTTCCAGGCGTCTGCGCAGGATCTAAAAAAGTCCAACTGACGTTGAGTGACACGAGATACCATCGATTAGTTGTTTGATGTTGTCTTTAAAAGTGTCACACAAGGTGTACAGGGACAGGAAGACGCAAACCACGAATAAAGAGCTCTGGTTTGTTATCGCGATTAGCCTGAAGGTTGGGAATAATAAGCCGAAAGTACACACCAGAAGATTAAGTGCACCGAAGTATTGAAAATAAGACTAGCAAATACCCGTTCCCACAGCAAAAGCACTTCAATACGCAGAATAAGAAAATCCCATCGATTAATAAGGGCAAACACGTCTTCGTAGAACTTTATATTCTTAGACGGCATTTGGCTCCACTGGCCTTTCAGTGAAATTAATCGTACCGAAAGGGTGTTGGATCGCGCAGCTGAAGGCAGGTTTCTAAAAATGGGTTGAAACAGAAACATTAGGGTAAAGTAAGTAGTCAACAAATAGGTTTCTCTCGATAAACACGACAAAAAAAAATTCGTTCCGTTAAGTCGAACCTAATAAGGAGTCAACAGAGAAATGGAAAAATAGCATACAAATGGGTGCTACCTATCACCAGTTCAATAAGCTGAAAATCGCATAGGAGCATGCGTGCGACAGAACAGTGTTTTCTTTCCACAAAAAACACCTTCGAAGAATATGAAAGTTTCCCAGTGATAAAGCGTTTGTTATAGAGCACAGCACCCGTCCATTCAATGTTTACACCGCAGTTGTAATCGACGTAACCAAATGAGTGTGTAATAGTATGAATCTCAACAGAATAATTCCAGTTTGCAACCACACATTTAAGGATCACGAAAACACCAACGACTTTAAATGACCACAGCGCCTGTGAAAAGAGGAACTAGATATGGTTCATATCCACGCAGAAGCCAATCCAGAGATCAGTTAACACTGGTTTTACACTTATTCCATTCAGGGAATAGACCATCCAACATTATCTACTAAAGTTGTTGTTTCACAATGAAATACTGCAACTCGCATTGAACTACAGCCACTGGTAAGACCAATTCCTGTTTGTAGCATGAAAGAATCAACGGATCTTCTCCAATCTCTCAGCAAAAGATTCGCTGTGCGCTTTTGCAGCCTCGAAAATGCAAAGTGCTTCTGCAAGATTGCTGTGATTACGTAGATTTAATGTTAGATAATGAAGTCATGGAGATTGTTGACCGGTTTGTATACCTGGGAAGCTGCATCAGCGGTGGCGGCGGAGGTGTAGGGAATGAAATAGAAGCGCGTATTTCCAAGGCTAGGGCGGTGTTCGCTAATCTGAGACACCTATGGCGACAGAGAGGTATTTCTCTGATGCTTAAGGGCGTGTACATAAGGCGACAGCGAGTTGTACGACTCACCGCAGCGAAACATGGCCGCTCAGGGTAGAGGACGTGAACCGTCTTCAGGTATTTGACCACCGATGTCTGCGTTCAATCGCTCGTATCGGGTGGCACCAGCGAGTAAGCAACGAGGAGGTTAGGAAGCGGGTGTTTGGCACTGATTGTCAAACGAGTTCTTTTGTTCAGTCGCTACATTTGCACAGACTTAGATGGTTAGGTCATGTACTAAGGATGCCAGCTAGTCGTTTGCCACACCGAGCACTGTTTGCCGACGCTGCGGCCGACTGGCGCAAGGTGCGAGGTGGACAGATGATGACCTGGCGTAGACAAATGAAATCGTTCACGAAGGGGTTGGTCACTGTAGGTCGGGTTCGTCTCCCGGGCTGGGGCCCTCGCGACTCACAGAGTCGGTGGCTTGAGACGTTAGGTGAGATGGCGGCTAATCGAGCTCAGTGGCGTGAATGTTGTCGTTGTTTGGCCGAGTTGTCTGTGAAGTGAGTGCACTTAATGAAAGCCGTAAGGAAGCTGTCTTGCTGATGACGCCTTACTTTCACTTACAGCTCGGTTGTTTGTTTGCAAGGTGTAGGCACCTTGATGTTGAATGTTTGAATATAGACGTAGCCATTTTCGGTGGTTAGGTCCTTTTACGTCCTCTTTTTTCTCTTTCTATGCATGGTTTGCTTTTTTATTCATGGTTATGTGGCAGTTAACCATAAGGTTGAGCCACTGATGTATTGTCGTCTATGACGATCATGACTACGCTGAACCATCATTATCTTTAATCCCACATTAAGAACACATCTGACTGTTATGTGCTGCATCTCTAATCTCCGTCAGTTCCTTCAGCATGCACGTACAATGTGCGTTTGTCCGGAGATCCTACGTTTCGCTGCCGTAAAGTAATACAGCCCTCACTGTTGTCTGATATACGCGACCCTTAAGCTTCAGAGAAATACCTCTCTGTCGCCATAGGTGTCTTAGATTAGCGAACACCGCCCTAGCCTTGGAAATACGCGCTTCTATTTCATTCCCTACACCTCCGCCGCCACCGCTGATGCAGCTTCCCAGGTATACAAACCGGTCAACAATCTCCATGACTTCATTATCTAACATTAAATCTACGTGATCACAACAATCTTGCAGAAGCACTTTGCATTTTGAGGCTGCAAAGCGCATTCCGAAGTACTTAGCAGAACGCGAAATAGCGTCCAGTGTTGTTTGTGCCGCTTGAAAGTTGTCAAACAGCAATACCTTATCGTCAGCATAATCAAGATCAGTCAGTCTTTCACCAGGTAGGAGGTCCACGCCGGCATCATTTGAGTGCCACAGACAGTCCATTATTTCGTTCCCAGCAAATAAACAAAAATGGTGAAAGGGGACAGCCTTGACGTACGCCGCTAATGGTGTTGAAACTGTGAGAAAGCTCGCCGGAAACTTCAGCTGAAGTATGGGAATAAAGCGCCGACAGTATGTTCACATACTTAGTCGGTACACCCCTACGTCTAAGCGACTCTAAAAGTGTAGATCGGTCCACCGAATCAAACGCACCTTTATAGTCGAGGAATACGGCGATTGTTGGCCGGCGGTACACATGACGCTGCTCCAGAATTTGACGAAGGGTAAAAATGTGATCTATACAACCCCGCCCAGGGCGAAACCCTGCCTGTTCTTCCCTAATGTTTACTTCCCGAACTGCAGTGAGTCGACGAAGTATAATTGATGCTAGAACCCTTGAAATGACTGGGGTCAAACTAATCCCTCTATGGTTTTCGCAAGAGCCCCGGGCTCCTTTCTTAAATATGGGAACTATTATCGAGTGACCCCAGCACGGAGGGATGGTCTCCGTCGTCCACACAAGTTGAAACAACTGAGTCAATGCCTCTACTAACGCCTCCCACCTTCTTTGAAAAGTGCCGGCACGAGATCATCTGGGCCAGCAGCCCTATTACGATTGAGAGCCGAAAGGCAATTGCGAACCTCAGTCTCAGTGGGTGGTTCCAAATCTACCGACCAGGGTGCTACATCACAAGTTTGTGGCGGCAACGCAATAGAAGCAGCAGGCCAACTAAATTGACCCTCAGTGTTCTGCCCAACGCTCTAACCTTCTGGACTTATTACAGATTAGTGTACCATCTACCTCGCTGATAGCTTCACTGACCGACGGTCGCCTGGGACCAGTGGCACGGATCAGCTTAAACAGTTTACCGATGTTCCCTGAGGCAAATGCGGTTTCCATTTCCTTAACTTTTTCCACTAACCAAGCCTCACGATCAGCCTTTAGACTACGTTTCAGTTTCCTACGGATATCTCTTCTAGACTTGTTATGTGAACTACCAGGAGGAACCTTCCGTCTGGCTTCTAACAACTCCAGGGATTTCTCTGAAATCCAATGTTTGTTTACCCCATGTACCCCTGTGCCGCATGCTACAGTACCTGCTTTCTGAATGGCCTGTGAGATTTGAGTCCAGCAGCTATTAGGATCTTCGGAGTGAGTACCACTAAGGCAGCTTTCTAAGCTGGTTTGGTAATTATGCCTTACCGATGGTAAAGCCAGTTTCTCAACAGCTAATCGTTGCTGTCGGTGGGGTCGTTGCCCAGCAAAAGTAAGAACAAAACGACAACGTACCAACGCATGATCTGAATCCAAGTACGTGCTCCAATAAGAACGACAGTCTTGAATGGAACCCCGCCACCTATAACTAACGGCTATGTGGTCTATCTGAGACCAGGCCTGATTCGGAGAAGGCGGGCGCCAAGTATAGCATTGACGTGCACGATGCCTAAAACCAGTACTGGCTAAAAATAGCTTATGCTCAGCGCACAGCTGCAACAATCGCCCACCATTATCTGATCGATGTGATGCTATCCCAAACCTACCACCTAAACGAGATTCGGCTTCACCAAGGCGACCGACCTGGGCATTCATATCTCCGGCCAGAACGACTATATCAGAGCCACGTGTCGACCGAAGGAGAGTGGCCAGATCCGAGTAAAATGCGTCCTTGACGCCGATGTCACTACAGTCAGTATAAGCAGACACAATGAATAAATTTCTGAAAGTTTTGCGTCTAGAGCTGGTTTTAACAGAACCTGCCAAGCGGACGGCACAAAGTCTACTGTTAACAGGAATCCAATCTACTAATGCGGCTGCGGCCGTCGTGCTGAGAACTATACCTACCCCAGCCTGACCTGTAACAGCGGCTGTGGAGTCACCCGAAGTGTATAACCAGTATCGGGTAGACAATGCGGGTGCTGTTAGTTCCATACGTTGACTACTGTCATGGATTCTAGTCTCCGAGATACAGCAGACATCAACGTGCAACGAGTCTAGCGTTCGTGCGAGAGCCGCTTGCTGACCTATCTGTTTTAGCGTGCGAACGTTGAAGGCACCTATATTAATTCGCATTCTAGGTCTAAGCAAGGGACGAGGGAGGCCTGAAGCTGAAAGGCAAGAGACAGGAACTTACAGGTAGCACGAAGACAGGTGTGAGCTAGGTAATCTGCAAATTCAATGGTGAGCCTATTCATAATCTGCAACGACGCGTAGAACGCTGATCTGAGCATTTTCAACAACAATTCAACTGGTCACCTGCCACATTGATTAGGTCTCCAGGTTCTGACAGTGTTCATCAGAACACAGCACGCTCAAATCGCAGGTCCAAAAAATCCTGTATGGAATTATTAGTCACTCGGATACTTGCCGTGTGAGTTTACCCATATTCGCTGTCGTGCGGGTTACTTCACGGTGTTCTCCATTCCAGACTATCCGAACATGGTGCGTGGAGAGACAACTCCTAACTACCTATCGTACAGCATTGGACAAACCTACCCCCTTTTCTCTCAAGAGTTTTTAGGGTTGGGCAGCCCGCTGCGATAGAGAAGAAACGCACCGAAGACTAAATAATCTAAATAAAGGAATCCATCCAGCGCGACAACCAATTTTCGCTCGACCCTTTCCCCGAACTTTGACATTCCCCATCCCATGTCATTATTCATCGTGTGTATCACCCTGCAACTGTGATAGACCAGCAAGACATGTGTATATTTTCCTCTCTCTCCGGAATAGCGAAGGCATGTGTAATATTTACTAGCCTTCTGGGGGAGAGCTATGTAGCGACTATAACAAATGATATTTTTGATAGTCGCATTCATCTGTACACTTTTCTTGATTTTGGTTTTTTACCTACTTTTGTTTAAGTCAAGCCATACCTTTTGTAATATCCGTCCCGGGGTAAAAACACAACTCGCTCCGTGCCCCGCTAGCTTGACGTGTTTCTCTGTACACTCTATATTCCAGGGTCGATACTAATACACGAGGGTCAACGCGCTGAATCTTTGTTTTCATTGTCGATCGGTTTTCGATAGTGACCACAGACTGGGTATTATTCTGTTGGACTAGTACCAACACACTCAAATGAGGTGCGATAAGGTCATCGAGCCTCTCTTTTATTCAACCTTGCAGTAGTCGAGATCTTAGAGTGTGTCCTGACAGACTGCGAATATGGTGGTGCAGAACTGTTCTAGGGCACTCGGTTTCGAGATAGAATGTGCAGACAACAG
>LOND01029069.1:2607-17653 GCA_014220965.1 Paragonimus kellicotti
CCAAAACCGATAGCAGTACATTGGAGGCTGTCCCCACTGTACAAACCCAAAAAAGTCATGACAAACCGCCTCAAGGGGAGAAGCAAAAGAAATGGAACGTCAATCAATGCGAGTTGCAGCCCAATGGAAAGTCCCGTCTTCACGGTTACCACAGCCTGTAAAATAAAGGCGTTTAAAACAACGGTTGTAGAGTTTGCTGTGTGTTTTACATGATAGGTCACCTGGATAACACTAGAGCTTAACATCTCGAGGTCAAATCAAACTGATAGCAACCGCAAACAGCTCGGTAATGTTTCTGTAATAGAAAATACATAGATATCAGCAAATACATAATAGTAGTTATGCGGAATCAATATGAAATTTCACATGCGTTTGAAGTGGTATGTCCGAAGAGAACTTTCGGCCGTCAGTGGTCGAACATAAGCAGAAAGTGCCCAAATTCAACATGGCGGCTAAAACGACCTTCATGTGGGCATAACTGTCATCAAACATGTTACTCACAAAAAGAGGAGTAGGCGGAGAGTAAAGAGAAATTCCAAACGGATGTTAGCGCTAATGCATTGGTAAAATGATAGATGACGGCGCTAGACTCGAGAATTCATTTTTTGGATACCTGATGTATAACAAGTTCCTGCATTCAGACTACATCGCGAAACGGTTTATGACCTATTTATCAGAGTAGGGTGGATATTAGTTGGCAGTTTTAAGGAGTTTGTTAAATAACATTGCCAGTTTGTACATCACAAAATGCTCGCAAACAAATGTTATACAAGCTGTATACTGTCGGATAAATATATACAGACATTCAGGGCAGTGAAGCTGAGACACGCGGCCGCGTAACTGATAGTGAAGCGTTGATAATACTGAACTGTGGTGAGAAATTAACAAAGAGAAAAACTCCCGAATGGAAAGAGAAGGTGAAAATATCGGGCAATGAAATGGAGTCGAAATGTGATGTTTGGGGAAAAATCGATGTCCGTTTACGTTATAAAAGAGGGTAATGCTAGGATTTCATTCACAAAGCATTTGTAATCGGTAAGTAGCCCGATGACTTCAAATTGAACTATGTTCACATCACGACTGCATATGCATCTTCTTGCACAAGGCTCACATATTGCTTCCAGATTCGACCAAATGGATTTTGATAGTTTGCTGAAAGCTCGTTACTCTTGCATAACTTTGTTTCCTTGCTTTTAATGAACCATTGACCTATAAATAATCGGGAGTTTGAAACCAGACTGTCGCAGTACATTTTAAAAGCTAAACTTGAACATTTAATTGTCCCTAGAAAAAGGACTTGTGACAAAAAATGAAGCAGCATAATGATTTCGGGATTTCATGGAAGGCGAACTGATGATTTGACATGCAACTCAACAGGAAGTACAGTCCACACGAAATTAACAGGAGAGGGATTGCCTTAACTTGAAAACGTAGTTAGCAAGACATTCGTATTTGCCTTTATTTCCTACTGAGAATCGGTAGTGACTGAAAAGTGACACAAATCTTCTGGTCACACACATCACTTTCGGTCGGGCTCACTGTGTTTGTTGGGTTAAAAGTTGCTGATGTACAGCAAAGGAACGTACTTCATTCAACAAGTATTCCTTATCACTCTGTAACAGTTTCACCTGTTGGCGAAGCAATATCAACTCGTGATCCGAACAAGTAGTTGATGTTTTATTTTGTTCCACACCTTCTAAATCAATCGAGGATGGTTCATTTCTGAAAGTCGAAACAGAACTGTTCACTTGTTCACGTTGCATTTCGACCGGAAAGTGCACATGTCTGTATTCATTTGGGGTTAAACTGTGAAGTAACGGAGGCGAAGAATGTTGTCGTCGTTTAGGCTGAATATGAGAAACCTGGAAACAAGAATAATAAAAAGTCAGCTTCCCAACAGAAACTAGGATGGCAATCTACAATTGGCACAAATGGTGAAAAATTATCTGCAATCGACGCCTTACTTATTACGTACAATGCTACTTGCATGCATATTGATTGTCATCTTCATCATTATCCTTAGTGAGAATACAGCGGTGTTTAATACAAACGCTCAATACCATTGTCAACGTCATTAGCAACAGTAGCAACATCATCATCATCATTGTTACAGTCATAACTATGATCGCCATCATCATCATCATAGTTAGTGACACACATGGTGGTTGATACTGATAATTAACTGCCACATAACTACAGAAACAACGAGGAGCCAGAGTGTATAAGCTTCATAAGGGGTATTAATGAGAACTGCATTCCAATGGAGTTTCTATATCCGAACTCGAATTGTAACAGTAGCGTTCCAAACCATTGGAAACAAACAACTAAGCTAAAAGTTGGAATATGGCGGCTATTACAAAGGAGATTCCGTGCAGCTGCACTGAATGGCTTCAGCAATTGTGCAGATATTACAAACAACTTAATAACGCAACAGCCACACGCACATCACTAAGTCAGATCAGTTGGTATCGCTTTTGAAGTCCACAACCACAGTCTCTATGAATCATGAATGAAAGCGATCTACAGTTGTTAATCCACTGGTAGCTGTCCAAAATCTCCTAGGCCAAGTAATCGCTTACCGGCAGTGGCGTCAGCTTAAGCGTCACATAACCAAGACAGGCAGTTCTAGTTTAGAGTTACAAAGAAAGAGATGGAATCAAAAAACCTACGTCTAGTGAAAACGACTGAATCAGCCGTACGTGCAAAATAGCTGGTTTTCCTTGTCATGATTCATTAATTCTTCAAACTTCACTGTATACTGAGGTATCTTGATCAGACGGTACATCTCTGTAATTCTGTATATGCACCCGTTGGAGCTGCATTATGTGGCTTTTTAAACTGACATCTGCCTAACTTCCGTAAAAATGTCACCATCACTATGAAACCAAAAGAGGCTTGTCAGTCTGAAGACCCATGGCCTATTTTTCTCCTAAGGCTGTTATCTTGTGCAGTTACTAGGATTTAGAAACCGTTCAACTCCCGAGCCTCTCGGACAATTTTCGATGACTTTTTATGTTAATACTTTTTTCCCAAATTCTAAGACGAATGATACCATGTAGATTACAACAACGTTTACAGTAAGTTAGAGAGAACCTTTGTATCTATTTGACTTTATCATTATATTACAAATGGTCAATATTCAGCTTGCCGCAAATATCGAACGTTCAATCAGATGTGAAGTAACATCGATGCCCTGTAGAATGTTACTTCTCATAAACCGCAAGAGTTTGAATAAAATATGCGGAAAATATTGCAACTAGGTGATCTCAGTGACCACCAACAAAGCAGTGTAGCATCAGAAACACTACTCATCAGGGTATCGGGAGAATGAATTGCAGCAGTCGAGGACGGTAAAACGATATTATTTCAACAGACGTATAAATTCAAACACAACCATGAAATAGTGTACAAACTATTTATGGAATAGATTCCACTGATCATCATCTCGATGTCTAGTTTACTTGATGATAAATGTCAGGATCTTTGCCTAAAGACAGTTAATTTGTGTAAACGGAGCCAGGTTGCCTCGATGAGTATTTAAAATCTTCTTCGCTTCTGATCTAACGTGGTTAGAACATACTTCCCCTGTTCTTTTTTCTAATTACGGTGGCACAGGTATCATCATCATCATCATAGACAGCAATACATCAGTGGTTCACACTGATGCTTGACTGCCACACAACCACGAAGAACAAAGAAAAAAACTTATATAGGAAGAAAGAAGAAAATAGAGGAGGGGAGGGGAAGTGGACCTAACTACTAAAAATAGCTACGTCTATATTCAAACATACAACATCAAGGCGCCTACACCTTGCAAACAAACAACCGAGCTGTGAGTGAAAGTAAGGCGTCATCAGCGAGACAGCTTCCTTACGGCTTTCACTGCCCCGCATCATTAAGTGCACTCACTTCACAGACAACTCGGCCAAACAACGACATTCACGCCACTGAGCTCGATTAGCCGCCATCTCACCTAACGTCTCAAGCCACCGACTCTGTGAGTCGCGAGGGCCCCAGCCCGGGAGACGAACCCGACCTACAGTACCAACCCCTTCGTAAACGATTTCATTTGTCTACGCCAGGTCATCATCTGTCCACCTTGCGCCAGTCGGCCGCAGCGTCGGCAAACAGTGCTCGGTGTGGCAAACGACTAGCTGGCATCCTTAGTACATGACCTAACCATCTAAGTCTGTGCAAATGTAGCGACTGAACAAGAGAACTCGTTTGACAATCAGTGCCAAACACCCGCTTCCTAACCTCCTCGTTGCTTACTCGCACAGGTAGCACGTGTTTATTATTCAAAGTTAGCATGAACAGTGCGATCGGATAATGTGGTTGTTGCCATTCATTATCAGTTATGCCTGCCGAAATGTCTAGCATATATTCCACTATACGAACAGTAGATGTTGGGTTTAGAAGACAGTAATAACATTTCAACAGATGTGGATGACGAAAGTGAACAGCTTTGGTTAAACCACTAATAACACTCTTCCTGTATTCAGGCCCATTCATTTCTAAGTGAATGGACCAGTTTACCGTTTCATCGTTAAAGAGTGCACGACATGGTAAGCAACGAGATGATCTCCGTAAATTATGAAGAAATCACTGGGGGAAAATTATTTGCACAGCAAGGAAATTATTAAAAGATTGACGAGCTTGGCATTCCATCTACATAACCCGACCAATTAAATTTGTTTACACAGAGTTGATTGGAACGATATTGACAAGTCATTTCATTTAGAAGAGTCACATGCTATTAGATAAAAACAAAAAAAATGTGTTTTTATCACATCAACAGTCAGTCGCGAAAGAGTGTTTTCAATCGCTGATACCTACTTGGTGACTTCGCGGTGACCTGTGACGCTGATATATTGCCATAAACGTGTGGTGAGTTGGTGGCAATTATGTCTACTGTCTTGATCAGAACGACTGCTTTCTATTATCAAGCTATGATACACGGTAACCATAGATGTACTTTTAAGAAACATTAATGTGCACGCACTACGGTGGGACGGATTGATTTCTATGAGAACAAGTGTGGAGTACAGAACCGGGAGTCAAGACAAGCAAAGATGATACCGGATACAAGAGAGACAAACAACCATGCCATCAAATAACTAGCCACAATTGCCGTAATCGTGATTGGGATAGAATAGACTTGAATCTTTAGGCATCGACATCTTCCCACATTTGCAGTAAGCACCTGACAATATGAGATAAAGTTGTCCGACCACACATACTGTGCACTAAGTCTTTTAGATGCACCAATTAAATTGCTTCGAGAGAATGTAAGTTCCTGGCTAAACTGTCTGGTGTGGTTGACAGTGGCGCTCATACGGAACCTAAGATTAGCAATATGACAATTCGATTGAAATAACCATTAATGTGGCTGCATAAAACTATCGCTAAACGAGTCAAACAAAAGACAGTTCTGGTGTTGCCACGCTTAAGCACACATTCAATTTCAACTATCATTTCGTTTCGGTCCATTTACTTCTCCTGATAGGAAGACAGTTTTACATCCAAAGTAGACGTGTTCGGATTCTCGTCCTACATTGCAACCGCAGTGTAATTACATTCTGATCTCGTAAGCAGTGTGCTCCATGGACTGAGAATTAAGCAATCTCCCGACTGAAGAACGTTCAGCCAGTCGAAGCTCAAGTACGAGTGACTGCAAGAGGGACTGTGGTCGACTGGCGTCAACCAATCAGAAATGGCAATCAATCCCGAGGTCGAAGTTGTTTGTAAGATGTGGTGAGTAAGACGTTTGAAGGCGTGAAGGATTTAAACAATAGAACCGTTTGGGTCAAAATTGTGAAAAGTAATAACTAGGTGACCAATCAAATCACAACATCTCTGTTGCCAAACATCAATCGTTAGAGTAAACACTATTGCGTTCAAACAAACAGAGTATTGTCTAACTAATCACTTGAGATTGCTTATTGGCAGGTAGGAGTTTATTCTGATTTCTGGACGTAGTGCCTAGGTACGCAACACAACATTCAAGTCAACTGGTACACATTGCTGCACGACTAGAAATGTGTAGGTGCTAAATCTGCCCATGTGGCTCGCTGGTCCAAGTGAGGATCGGACTGCAATCGTACGTACATCTCATGACTATACACATTTCACTATAACGGTACTTGCTATCATGCAATATGCCTGATCACACTGAGGGATTTTTCAATGCAAAAATGAAAGTTGGACTATACAAATGTCCAAAATCATACTAAACAATGAGCGGCCAGAAGTCATCCAGTAGGTCATATACCTTAAAAGGAGACTAACAGGATTTTTGATAAAATCAAGTCAACGATAAAAAAAAAAGTAGATAGGAGTTTTCTCGATGTATGGATTGGAGATAACGTACAGTTCGATGTAATAAGGAAAATATGACAACAACGCACATCCCATCAGCATTAATAAGTTCAATTTGGATCACCACTAACAAATATTCAGTTAAGAAGGCTCTGGTGCCTATAGAAGGCATAATACGATAGCGTAAAAGCCGGAACACCTATGCAGTATCAAACGTACCACCATACTGGAACGCCGACTGGGGAACTGGTAACCAGCAGAACGGATGAAACCTTTACATACAGGGTAAGTCATTACACTACAGAGCTGTTGAAAAACAGGACCGGTTCAATGAACGGTATGACTTCATCCAGATTCTGAGGGCGAATACGAAGCTTTTCTGCAATGCGGTTCCAGAATACATTAGGAGGTAGAACACTTGTTGAAGTTACCAATCCAGATGTGGAAAAAGCCAACACTCTGGGTAGAGTGTGGGTAGACATGAACAACTGCACATCACGAACGGTTTACGAGCAAATAGAGAAACTAAAACAAATTGTGATAAAGCTTGGTATTACAAATTGGAATCAAACTAAAGAACCCGTTAGAATAAAAGTTACGTTGTACGGACATGATATTACCAGTCCAGTTGGATAAACTTCTACCGAATTATGAAAACCGCTAGTGGAAGGCCTTAGTCGTTCCTTGCTTGTTGGTCATCTGCCGAAGGCCTAAAAAAAGAGCAGTTACACTACTTTTCAAAGGTTTTTGAAAGGCAGATCCAGCAATCCGACGATCAATAGCTTTAATATCAGACATCTCCAAGGGCTAACTGAATGACAGACTCAGGACTAGGGCAGCACATTTTGTGTTCATTATTAAGACGCAATACGGCTTCCGGCAATAATACTCGTGTGTCGAAAATCTCCCAAGTGCTGTTGACGTTTGAACCAAAGCACCTCGGATTAATGGAACATTTTAATTTTCGAAAGCTCTTGGAGGAATGAACCACAGTGCCCCGTTATCATCAACACCATCATTAACAAGGACAGCATAAAATCAGTGGTTCTTCCTGAGGCTTAACTGTCATAAAACAGTGAGGAAAAAAAGCTAACCCTAGACATCATGCATTCTAAAACATCAATGTGTCTAAATAACGACAACCTTGACACATCCACGCTTAGGTTGCCAGAACGTTGTTGTTTAACGGAAAATAAATTCATTAAAAAGGTGAACGCACCGTTTTCAAGTTTCTCCTTGCATCCCCTTATGTATATACCATTGACTCGTAAGTAATCCGCTTTTTACTGACTTAACAGTGCTAGTCTTGCATAGAGGACATGTACATCTGACGAACTACAGAATGCTTACCGTGTAAGTCAAATAACAGAACAAGTGAGTTAGAGCAAAAGGTAGTCCAAAGACAATCGCATATAGGTTAACGTAAACAAATTTAATCAGGCGTTTTGGCCACTAACTTGATGTCATCAAATTAATGTGCGAGTGAAACAGAGGAAATCTAACGAAATACAATTCAGGTTTTCTCACAGAGTGTGCAGCCATCGCCAAAATAAAACAACGGTACTTAACCTCATGAGAAAAGGAACAAGAATGAGAGAGGAGGGAAGGGAGGAATGGGAAGGAAGGGCGAAGCTGAAATTGTAATTATGAGCTTACAGGTTGTTACGAGAGGGAGAAAGATATTTGCTTGTACGTGCTTGTCTCTGTGATGGCCAGTGAAAAATGGTCTTGGACAAAATGAAGAAAAATTAAATGAAACTAAATAAAAAGCAAATTCAGTGAAGTTGCTGATTACAATCTGTTCAGCAACGAACACTGAAACATACTGAAACAACATTCAGTCAGACATGTGCAGTTGATGACCGGACAGAATGAGTTAGTACAATGGTTGAAAAACTTGTAATGCCGGTTGTCTCTCATATAACATCTTAAAACTCCCGACCAATTCAGTCGTAACCACAGAGTTTACCGATGCGTTACCAATATGAACAGACTCTAACTGTAAAGCATTTCTGTCTACACAGTAACCTGACTGTTCCATTACTCTATTACAGCGAGTGACCTCTCTGTAATTAGACATCCTATTTAGTGAAACAGACGCGTCAGTGGATGATCCGGAGTGTGGAGTGTTTGGTAGGTAAGAGTTGTTCCCTTGAGATGTCTATAATTCATTGAGAATTGCCTAATTCTGTCAACCTTTCTGCGAAGTTATGGATTTTTTAGAGCCTGTTGCATCTGGGTTCTTTCTAGGAGCTCCTGTCTCTGAAACTGTAAATAATTGTCAGATCTCTTTCAAGATAAGGACGATAAGCCTGTATGTTGGTTTCCAGATGTGGGTAGACTGTGCAAGCGAACATAATAAAAAACCTACTTTCATAGATAAAAGAGGTGTTCGACAAAATTTCTGTCCTAAGGTATAGATTCCAGGACTGTGGATTTGTGTCGTCTTCCAGCCTATGGCAGCCACAATTCGTAATTCAAAACCTCAAATTAGTCTAATACGTGTGTCCCTCACATTGGGGCTCTTCGAATGCTGAGCGAGCGAGCAGCTTCGTGGTCACCAGAAAGTAATATTCAGCTGCCAGTTTCGATGGTCAAGTCGTGCATGACATTGCCATTTGTTGACATTGGAACAGCGGTCAATTTCCTATAGACCACTGATTCAGGCAGTTCAAATCGTCTTGTAAGGTCACCACACCTAGAGAGCACTCTAGAACTTGCCACGGGCTTTTGCCGTTCATCGGTCTCTAGAGAGCCAACATCGGCGATTCAACTAAACTGGGTAGTTCAAGAACGAAATTAACAAATTACAGTCATCCTAAGATTGATCCTTATGGAACGCTGCTGTTTTGTTGTGTTTTGGAGCAACCACTCTGATAGCTGTCCCATTCATCTTGACGTTGAACTTACGTTCAATCAAGCCATGTGAGTAAGTGCTCATCGGAGTCGTAACTACTGAGGTCGTGCAGCAAAATGGAATGATCAATCTTGTCAAAGACTTCGGAAAGGTACACATAGACCATATATATATGAAGTTTCACGTCTACCAACTTCCGTCCAAACATAACGTGCTATCAGCAAATTCGTGGCGAAAGCCATGTTGCTCCTTGGCGATGACTTGGAGGCCTTCAACCTCAGCCTGGAGTGAGCCATCTAGTGTGCAGTCCATTACTTTAAAGACCACTGAGAGCAGTGCTACTGGTTAACAGTTTCCTGGGTCGTTACTCGCTGCCGCATCATCTTTGAAGATGGGTGTGATTGCTGAACATGCTTTTCACAGGCTTTCGTTATCACGCGCGGCCAGTTCTGACTAAAGATGATTGGAAAAGGGTACTCCGCTTAATTCCGTGCCCGCCAAAGGCTGTCATGAATGACGGGGATAGCAGCCATGTACCCTAGTCTGACTTTAGTCCGTGATTAGTTAGTTCCTCCTAACCCGTTGACTCTGATTTGTGAAACTAAAATTAGTACATTTTTCAATGTTGATATTTGTTTGCTATTTATAACCATATGAATTGTGTGCATCTGGAAACGTGCACATATGCATCTGCTGAAAATACTCAAAGATAAGTCGCCAGAAAAAGTAAAATGGTCGAGAAATTGTCGTCTGACGAGAGTTTTACGACTTCCGACCAATTAGTAAAAGTGTATTACCATGATGTGGCTGCCTGCAAGGTGACCTAGTGTTCAATAACACTATTCTCAAAAAACTGAAGTATGGAACCCAACTGCAATTAGGATCTTAGCACAGTGAAATATAGTGTCCAGTTTTTTAACCATGACTGGACTGGATGGGTGAACGAAAACAGCTTGTTTCTGAGAAATAGAAGACGCAGAAACAAGATATCGAGTTTACTGTCAGACAACTTCGCTGCACCTCAATAGCTCATAGAGTCTGCTGTTTTTGACTTCTGTTCTCAAAGTATGAGTGGAAGACAAGCAGTATTGCACGTTTTCCGGTCGCTCCCTTCGACAACCCCAACAGGTCACTGGATGTTCAAATCTGCTAGAGAACGTTTTTGCTTGGCCCGGTAAACTGGCTCGACCTGCATATCGGAAACGTCTCTCCTACGTTGTTCCTGGTTCACGCCTTTGGCTCTGGCTTTTCTTTGTTTTATCAATAATAAACCATGCGTAGAAATGGAAGCTGGACAATGGAGAGGTAATGATGAAACATGAACGTGTAAAGGGGGAATCTTTCTTCCTCCTGCACAATATCCAAAATTATGGAACGATCGAATTCGTTTTAGCTTGACTGGTGACCCTCCGTTTTCGGGATTATTTCTGTCACTTGTATTCAATGTAAACCCGATGAAGTAAGCCCAAGAGATATTGGGAGTGAAAGCGTTGTGCCTAGTTGACCAATTCTACTTTACATGGTTGCGTTAGCAGAAGAGATGAGACACGGTTTCTCATTAGAAAAATAGCTAGCAAACTAAAAGAACTAATATTGAAATTTAACTGAGAAGAGATATCCGGGAAATACAAGAGGACAATACGTGGTCAATATAGAAGTATATATTACTCTGGAAAAAAAAATTTCAACCGGAAAAACAAACAAAACCTTAAGTACACATCATCACCATCAGTAACAGACATGAGCCTGACAGGAAGGTATTATGGCACGGACCGTCGCTCACCTCAACAGTAACGTAGAATATTCTAGATGAAGGGATGTTGCTAAAAGGGTTAGAATAATAACAATAGTAGTAAAAGAGGATTAGGATGAAGTAACTAGAAATGGTACGAATGCAGGTACGCCATTAACTGCAGCACACAATTTACCAACAAAGTTGAAGTAAAGGGAATTTGGAAGGTCATCATGGCCCAACCTTCTACAAAGAGGAGAGAATGAATGATCAACCACCGTCCACGAGTCATCAAGAATCATACATCGCATGCGTACCCAGCACAATTATACATAGCATATAAACATATCATCCCTAGAAGAAAACACCAATTCCAGTTGATCTTGCAAGAAGTCACGAAAATGTCTCCAATCAAAAATAAACACAAGACAAGTAGAGACCAAAACAAACGCAACGGTCCCACAGCACATCACAACCATGTTTCGAACACATTATACTAACACCACTGTCTTTACTTATCAGCGATAAAGACAGCGATCAAATCAACCAAAGCCGTAAAAGAAAGACGACGATTCATGCGGACAGGAAGATTAGGGTAATGCATCACTGATGATCTACTTTCGCTTGCATCTACTTTTGTGGACCCCGTCCTACACTGTCATCGATGGCGATGCCGTTCACATAGGGTATTACGTATTGCTTCATTTAACAAAAAACTGTACACAGGGGAAAACATTTTCAATATTTCTATCACGTATAGTATACAATTTATAAAATACCACGGTCAGTTTACTTAGTGAAACATATAAATCTAATGTCGTCTTTCAAACGATGGCTAAAATTCAATTCCATCCATAACATCAAGAAAGCTGCGAGCCTTCGATAACAAGTGAAAATCTCGCTTAGAAGTATACTCAACTGGACGGGGACTTCAATAAAATGCACTTCACCTTCTCGCGGAGGTGAAAAACCGTACCTTCACTGTCAATACCAGTTTTATAATTTTACCTCACCAAGCTGAATTCAAATACAAGGGTGTTGCATATGAACTCTGCATAATTGATGGCACATTCATGAAATCATCAGGGCCGCGCCCGCGCGCGCCCGCCGCCGGGCGGCCGGCCGCCGCGCGGCCCGCGCGGGGGCGCCCGGCGGCCACAACGATGCTTAAGCATGATTAGAAGGTACTGTGGCTCGGACCGTCACTCACCACAGCAATGACATGGAATATCTCGGAAGAAAACGTTACTAAAAAGGTCGAAAATTAATCAGAATAAAACTAAGCGAAAGAACTAGAAAATAGGTAATCGGATGCCAGGTAGGCCCTGACTGGAACACACCTCCACATACTCAGGTATAGCAGTTCACTCTCTAGAGCGAGTACTATGATTTGAGATCAGCGGAGCGCGGAGGTCAATCGAGCAGGCGACACCACTATCACCGGACATTGTCTCATTATGTATGTCTTAATGACCGCGAGAAGTCATCAATATTTCGTGACCACGTGGTTACGCCCAACTGTTGGTGGTCTCAGTACACAACGTCTGGTACGATAAACAATCAGCTGGCATGCGGAGTGCGTGACCTAACCATCGCAGGCTGTGCAACGTGAGTAGTTGACCAATTGATCGCGCATCCCGAGCGTTCCGGAATACGCGCCGGCGAACTGCCGCATTGCTCACGCGATCAGTCCACTTAATGTGGGCTATTTGGCGGAGACAACGATGGTCAAATACAGCAAGCTTGTTGATATCTTCCTTGCGAACAGGCCACGTTTCCGAACCATAGAGCAAAACAGAACGCACACAAGCATTATATACTCTTCCTTTCAGCGACAATCGAACGTCTTTTCGACGCCACAGATGACGCAGGTTGGCAAAGGCAACTCGTGCCTTTGCTATCCTCGTTGATATCTCATCAGCAATATTACAAGCTGACGAGATAGTGCTACCCAAGTATGTGAAACTGTCCACAGTCTCAAGCGGATTACCTGCAATAAAGAAAGTAGGAATGGAATGCCCCAGTCTTGAAGCAGTACTTTGCACTTTGAGGGTGCAAGCACTACACTTTAACACGGAAAGAAGCACTGTGTCCCGTGGAGACCTTCATCTGCCACCTAGCCCCAGACACAACTCGATCATTTAGCAGGAAACTACAGGTGGCGCCACTCTGTTAAGGACTGTCGTGCCTTTTGGAGCAACCACCTGGACTCGGACCATGCTGTTGTGCGTGCCCGTTTTGTTTTGTCATTTACCCAGAGGACACACGCTCATAAATGTAAAACAATCAACTGACATCAGCGTGAGATGAGTGTAAAGAACGCTTACCAGGAAGCACTGGTGAACAAGTTGCCCAGTTCGAGTCAGGTGAAAGATCCTAACGAACACTGGGAACAAATCGCAGCAGCTATGAAATCATGCTGTGAAGAGGTATGTTCCGAAGGAGCTGTGCAGAACTGGATTTCTGTCACGTCGATAAACCTCATGAACAAGCGTCGCTCGATCCCACCTGGTTCTGAATATGATGACGACCGTCGAGAACTTAAACGCAAGCTGACTAAAAGCTTGCGCAAAGACCGTGAGCACTACTTGGTCGAACAGTCGAAAGAGATGGAAAGAGCCTTTTTATCTGGGAACAGCAGAAGGCTTTTTTCCCTGATCCGTGGTTGTACTGGCCGTCGAGTTGGTGTAAGTGAGACCATATGTGAAAAAGATGGTTCACTTATCACCAATCAATCGCGCCGACTTGACAGGTGGGCTGAACATTTTGAAGAACAGTTCAGCTGGCCTCAACCAGACCATGTGGACGACGGGACCCGAATGGTCAGTTATTGCGTTCCAGACGGCCTCCGTCGGAAGCAGAAGTGGTCCTTAAGTTACTGAGGCGTAACAAGGATCCCAAATCAGACATCATCTACGGATACAGAACCAAAAAAACCTCCCAGACGATTTGGGAGACTGAAGAGGTACCTCGTGATTGGTGCTTATCAACAGTAATTCCCGTTTTCAAAAAGGGGTCCCGAAGTCTATGTGACAACCACAGAGCATCAGTTTGGTGTCTGTTGCGTTCCAAGTTACTCACTGGTCTCATTTTACGTCGGCTCATTAAGCCGAGAAGTCAGGTACGTGAAGAGCAGGCAGGATTTCAATCTAGTCGAGTGAGTTTTGATCACATTTTTACCTTGCGACGGATCTTGGAACATCGGCACTCTTATAGGCAGCCGACGGTCGTGGTCTTTTTGGACCTGAAGGCTGCTTTCGATTCAGTTGCTCGTAACGTTCTCTGGAACTGTCTTCTTCGCAAGGGAGTACCAGGGAAATACGTGAATCCGTTGAAATGACTGTACTACCGCTTTGCAAGCAGGATGAGGGTTTAAGGACAACTATCCCGTGCGTTCGTCATTTCTGGTGGCGTTCCACTAGGGCGTCCGATCTCCCCGTTCCTGTTTAGTTTGGTCAAAGAAGACCATCGGGAAGGTGTGCCTGGGGAATCCATGATTTGGTTGGAGTTCGTCTTGGCATTAAATCGACCGACATGGAGTAACAAGACCATTTTTTACTTGGCCCATTTGCCGAAGACATGCAGACCGTGCTGAAGAAAGTAAATGACCGGTCTAAATTTCACGGATCACATTTTTGTGGCGGCATTCGCACAGGCCCAGAAAAAACTATGCAAGTTCCGGCTCTAGTAGTTCGAACTGCGAATGTATACCACAGATACCACATAGATAACACACATAAATCAAAAGTTCAAAAGGCATTAGTAGATTACCAGTGATAGCCAGAGGAGGAACTTGTGAACATTCACGGAACTCGACTTTAATCAAGAATAACTTCAGACTCCAAAGAAAGCTCGAAGAGCCCTTTCGCTAATCATAGACTAACAGTTGGTTCCTCGGTCACTCACTACTGTACAATAGTTTCGTTGGATATCTGTGGACGAGGAAAGTTGACAGTCACCGTCTACTGTGTTGGGGAGATCGAATGCGTCCACACCATCGGTTGAACACACTTCCTGACAGAATAACGCGTAATAGTCAACCGTATCTTCAAGGAGGTCGGTCCCTCGTTTGCACCTTTCTAAAACTCCACTGTCTGATCGTAATTTTCTATTTCTTTACCAATAACTAGGACCAACGG
>LOND01029070.1:2845-14636 GCA_014220965.1 Paragonimus kellicotti
AAAGAACGAAACGTCGCTTTGGTTTTTTTCTCTAAGGAGGTTATGCGAAGTGCAATCTTGCACCGATGCTATTCATCTTGACTTTGCCAATCCTTTTGACCGAGTGAATCATTTTGTTTTATTCGACAAGCTTCACCGTTGTGGTGTCAAGAAGGGTAACCTTCTTTGCCTGCTCGAATCTCACTTATCAAACCGTTCTTATCGTGTGCAGGTGGGTTCCTCCGTATTCTCTGCCAAACTCAGCCCCAGCGGAGTCCCACAGGGCTCCATCCTAGGGCCACTACTCCTCGCTGTCTTCACCAAAGATCCGCCATCTAGAGTATCGTCTCCACTGCTGCTGTTTGCCGATGATATCAAAATCGAACGCATTGTGCGTAACAGCCCTGACGCGAGCGCCCTGCAGGATGATATTAGTGCCCTTTAAAAATGATCTAAGTCAAACTTCATAGAGTTCAATACTAGTAAGTGTGAAGTTATGCATTTCGAACATTGGCACAATTTCCCTTACTCCTCGGTGAAGTACCGATCCATGTCAGGGGCAGAGAAAAAGACGTTGGCACTGTTGTGACACAACCTCTCGAGTTCTCCCAATACTGAGGCGAGCGCCAAAAAAGCCTATAGCGTACTAGCGCTTCTGAAGCGTATGTTTGGAAAAGTTGGACGATCATGTTTCAATAACCTGTACAACAGCTTTATTCGTCCTCACCTCGAGCAAGGGACCTTTGTTTGGCCTCCTCACTTACAGAGCAGTTTCGTGGGTTGGTGCAAAACCCTACATTGAGCGGCTTCATGAGCTAAATCTCTTCTCTCTGGAATACCGCAGACAGAGAGGTGACCTAATATTGGCGTTCATGATTCTGAGGACCCCTAACCATCCGTGTAGATCCCTGCTCACTTCTGCGGATACTAGCTCACTCAGAAGGCATCACTTGAACCTGAAAAGTCAGTAAAGCAGACTTGAGCTAAGGCACAGTTTCTTCTCGGTTCGGGTCTGCAAAGCCTGGAACTCTACCAGAACATATCGTGAGTGCCACGACAGTGGCTGCGTTCAAGATTCGTCTGGATCGCCACTCCAACCCTTAGTCCGTGCCCCCGGCATTCCCTCCTGCGCTTGCCCACTTGTGTGTTCGTCTGTTGAATAGCTCACATCTAATTATGCATATTCACCCAGCTATAGAATTGTGAGTTTAATAACAGTAGGCGTGCATTTATTTATTCTCCATTTTAGCCCTTTGATACAATCAAGAAAAGTTGCGACGTGTAACTATCCCTCCGACAGAGAGAAACAGAACCATCAAAAGCGATGGCTTTCTACTTCCATCCATCACCCATTGAACCCATTCGTAGGCTTAAGTTAGGTGGTCCGTTTTATGGTTAACTGAGCGTTAAGTGTGCTTACTTAGGGACCACGTGTTCTGCTCGGGATGGTTGAAAATTGACATCGCACGTTATCATGCATTCATTTTAAATCTACAGCAGTACTTATAACCTCATGGTTTTTAAGAAATTCACTCTCCTCACTGATTACGACCGTGTAGCTCTAGTCAACATCGCACAATCTGGAGGTATGATCACAGCTTCCATCAACTAAGCCGTCTGAATTTACGACAGCCTCTATGACTAGAAAGATTGCTCCTGTAGGTTGCTTGGGCAGACGACCTCTACATAACGTAAAGCACTCAGGTTTAAAGCTTAGTCTTGGGCATGCATAAAGGGTCACCGTGGGTACGCCACTAGTATGGTCGTTCAGTTCAGACCGCAGTCTACAAGACCTCTGTCACCGCCCTCCAACCGGTCTGATACATCGACCCACAGAAGGTCTTGCAAACATGCCCGGCGGGATTATACTGTCACATCTGTGTCCATTCAGCCAACTCCAACACACGATAAGCAAACACGGAAACTGGACACTTGCATTAAGACAATGCCTACCGTAACCTATTGACCTACCGAAAGATGGTCGACATAACGCCCAAATGCACTACAGTCTGTCTGAGGTCAAACATCACCTCTAAGATCGTCTCGAACTCTAGCAGTAAGGCTTTTGAATTTTACACATTCATTAGAGAAAAGTCATCATAACATTAGATCGTCACATTCCGCATTCAGACAACGATCTCTAGAACACATGTCACTCACGAAATTTGATGCTTGTCGATACCAAACGTGGTACGAAGTGCTCGCCCGAGTAGACTTACGACATTTTCTTTTATCTTCACAATCAGCGATGCCACACGTCTTCTAGTTATGCTCGCCTCTGTTACTATATGGACCATCTCCACTTGTCTCGCAAAATAACTTATACAATATGTACACACATCGCAGTACGTAGTTTTACTCACATTAACTTACTTTTCATGCACGCTCCTACTAATCTCCTCGGGCCACTGCTTTGATTGGAAAAATTACGGAAACATTGATTTCGAAAGCATCAGCGAATGACTGTGCAGAACGTTTGCTGCAGCCTGAGTGGACAACCATACACAGCGAACCAGGTAACAGCACGTCGAAAAAGAAAAAGAAAAAACGAAATAAGAGGACTGGCAATACTGCCAAAGTAATGGAAAAAATAGTGGACAAAATAGCTGTACCTGGCTTTCAGAAAAGTGCCACTGATTCTTCTAAGAAGTTTGCCGACGGAGATTCTGTCCAACCGTCTGCCAGTATTCCGGAATTAAGTCGAAGTCAACGTAAAAAGCTCCGTAAGGAACTCAAAAAACAGTCCGTTACAACGGTTTCACCCTTCTGAATCGAATGCAGGCGGGCTCACAGTGACAAACACCAGTGGTAAAAAGCGACAACTGTCCCCAACACTGATAACCGCCAATTCGCCGAGGAAAAAGTCATGTTCCTCCCAGCCTCCTGTCTTCAAACAGCATTTTAAAGCTCAAGTGGCTTCCGTTGAAACTCATTTGTCGCAGAAGATTGAGCGCAGCATACACTCTGTTTCAACACCCACGGGCGCCGATCCGGTCATTGTCAAGCCCACGCAGAGCACTAAACCGAATGATCAATCCTCTAATGAAGTCGAGTTTAGTCCAATTGCGTTGAGTGATCCAGTTTTAATTGGTGAACGGATTTTAGCAAAGCTTCTGGCACCCGTTACTGTTAGAGATTTTTTCAGGTTCGTTGGCGAACTTTTTTGCTTTTCTTCACCATGATCCTTTTGGTCTCCAACTAGGATTGATGGTTTACTGTGTTGATTAAGAAATAAATTTGACACGTACTCTCTTAACATGCACATACAAGTTGTGGTCGAAACAAACATGGTCTGATACCGTTAACTTGTGCAGTTTTACTTAATGCCTCTTCCGTTTGAGAACGGCGCCGTCCACTCTGCAGGTCTTGTATTTTTCCTGCTGTTCAAAGTATAAATGGTCACTTGATAGTTAATAGGGAATTTGTTTGGTACACCTTGAACATCGCTCACAATTGACCGCAGTTTCCCGAATGAGTCTATTGTGAAAAGTCTATCTGAATGCAAAAACAGCGGTCGGATACTAGTACTGTTGAATATATTTTATATGCAGTTCATTGCCCCAGTGATTGAACTTAATAGTCGAATAGTTGACCAGAACTTTGCTTCTGTCCATGCCGTTCGTTGTCTTTGCTCACTTCCGTACACGCAATACGCCCTAGACACATCCCTTCTTTGCTTGTTTTGTCGTTACGGTAAGGTAGGATTTAGCTGACATCGTTTTATCACTGTGATTGATAAATATTTGCATCTTGTTCCACACAGAAAATACTTCGAGAAACATCCACTATTAATCCAACGAAATTGCAAATTCTCCAACGACTGGTTGTCAACCAAAGATATTGACTCTATACTGCTTAATGTGAGTTTTACTATGTACCGTAGTTGTGGTATGTCATATGTTGACTTACGGTTGTGGTTCGCCGGCTTTCGTTAGCTCAGTGATTTGCGACTCTGAGTGATGCCCAAAGTCAGCCTATTTATGTACAAGCCTTGTGTGATTTGACAGTTTTCGGTCGACTAGAAATCTAATTCCACGCTACCGTGAGCTATTGGCGTCCATAACCCCATCGATTTACCAGCATCGTTGTATGCCTACTTTAGTGCAGAGTGCATATATATGGACTTCTATCACTCGTGTTTCATTCTAGAAGTAGCGTGAGATGCCTTTCTCTCTCTTCCTCTTCAACTACGTCGTATGTGATACTTTGAAATGGGAACTGGGAGTGAGACTTCTGCCAGGTGGTAAGTTGTCCGATGATGAACGTGTGGATGACATTGTTTTACTTGATTCTCTTGCAGGCCATATTATTTCGGTCGAATGGTTTAGCTTTTATGTATGGTATGCACTTTGTGCCTTTACAGAGTAGATTGGCTGAAATGTTAGGTTGGACCTGGTCCCATCATTGGTTTCGAACTTGTTGCTAGTCGCCTCACTCTACTGAGCAGTATCATCCCGGCTTACAATATCTTTGAGGACATGCTTATGATCATAATGAAAGTACGTGGTATATTCACAAACCTGTCATTTATGGTTTCGCCTAGGCGCCCTGTTCATTAAGAAGAAGGTTTTCAATGTGCATGTTTCATCTTACTCCACGGACTGTATATCTGGTCCATCCTAACAGAAGCTTCGTATCAGCTCCGTATTTGACTATTGTTTTCCCTGCCAGCTCGTCTGCATCCATTAAACTGATTGTGCGAATAGCGCGATAGCCCGTCAGCGTATGTTTTGGGCAATCCACAAATTCTTAACTGATAACCAAGGTAATGAAATTGTACAGTCTACACAAGTTAGGTCACGTACTCCGCTTACTGATGAAGCGTTTTTCTGCACTGCCCATTCTCCACTGCGGCTGTCAACGATTGGGGAAAATCGCAGAGTAGCCAGGCGATGAAATCGTCAAGAGTTACGACGACCTCGGTCATCCTGCTGAGCTAAGTTGGGTGGTGCCGTTTGTTAGATTAGGGATTATGCAACCGTCCCCATCGCTGACCGGAAGCGTTTTTAGACATGACACTGTTACAATTAATGGCGGATCAGTTGTCTTAAGACCGTCGTCTTTAGGAAGTTCAGTTGTCGCATTTGCTTATTTTCACAATCACTGTATTCATCTTCCGTCCTGTCAGTTCGCGCACTATTGTCAAGACGAGCGGCAGTCCATGGGAACGTCTCAAAGCTGAAATTCTATACTTTGAGCGTAATCTCATTACACTATGGTCTTACTTTGTAGTGCAATTCATTTAACTGGCGTACACGTCCCCAATTTAAATTACACGGCCTAACTAGTTCGTTTTCTTACTGTCTTATTTCGAGCCGTGCAAATAGCTATACAAGGTTCAACTGGACGCCAATTTTCTAAAGCGGTAACAGCTACCTCTGGAAGAAATCTGGATTCCAATTCCGTTTAGCCTTTTATATGTGATCTATTTGTATCATCCGCGCAGCTTAGATTTTCCTCATCTCAAAAATCCTTAGTATATCGGCATTACTAAATGGTTTCCAACTGGTTAAATTTTCTTAATTCTATCTCCTCGTTGTTTACTATTTCTGTGCACTTCTTTACAGAAACGTGTGATGTTTACCGAGCATTTGGATTTAGCCAGTTATCTGGATGGACAACGATACACTTTGAACCCAGCAGGAAGAGCCTTCAGATCCGTCGTTTGGGAGCATTATAATGTGAGTAAGATTTTTTCCGTCATTTTTTTCAGTCGCTTACAAGCACGAAAACACTAATAATATCAAAAAATACTCTGATTTTTTTCCCGGGCTTCGTTCATAACACCCAGTTTTACTTGGTTTCCCTAATCATCCACGCACTGTTTTTTTTACTGGAAGCAGTGGATCCTTTTGCTCCGACTTATCAATGCAGCAAAAGAACGTCTGTCGTTAGATATCGGTCTTTCGTTTAATCGCATCGACCATATAAGTGTAATACAAATGACGTATAACTGAACGGATAATCATGTCAAGTCATACTCTTTGCGCACCCCGATAAATGAATTTTAGGCTCTTATATACTCACCTCTTCAGCGATTAGAGGACAGTTAGCTAAGTATACTTTTGTCATAAAATAATAATGGTACTCATGAAACTCGTGGAAAAATTGACGAACAATCACAATCGGTATCAATAATGAGAAAATCTACTGGTTCAGTTTCGTAATTAGTTTTATAGTAGGAAGACTGGGTTTGTGGAAATCGAGCAAACTAAGGAATGATGCTGGAACGATTAGACTGGACGCGTGCAATTAAATATTTTTACAAGATCTAGTGGAATTGGTAGAGGTCATGTCAGCGATCCGAATAACGAGGTTGGGTTGTGTCGAGTAGGATTTCTTATGAAAACTTTCAACACATTGTGAAATCGTTGGACACTATAAAAACAACGACTTATTCACGGGGACTTCCACCGCAACTGAACAGATATTTAAGGGGTTTAACAAATATACGAAGTCCTTTGACAGCAAATCACAGCAGGCAACTGGTGAATAATACATCCAGTTGAAGAGCACACATGCCTTGATGAATCAACTGACCAAGTAGTCTGGAATGCAGGGATAATTCAAACGTCGCACATAAAACGAAAGTTTTCGGGCGTTGATAGAAACGTCAATAACATGAAACGACCATGTCATGTTGTTACTCAAAATAATCTTTGAATATTTAATAGAAAGAAGTTGAGGGACATTTATCAGCAAATTCCACACATTACTTCCTTTTCGTAAGCGAAAACAGTATGCCAGCACATTCGGATGTGCTAAGTGACAAACTTCCGAACTCTAACCAGTTTGATAATTCGGATAAACTATCTAGCAGGCTGGATAAGAAAGTTAATTCGGGTGTTTAATGTCCAACACGGCACCATTTGCATATTTGTGTATAAAAGTGCGATCGTGAATTGGCACTGGGAGGGAAATCAGAGCCAATAATGAGTGACGATGAGGTTTAATCACCGAATTGCTTAAATTAGCTTCGATCCGTAATGTAATCACGCTAAAGTTCGATGATTGAGGATTGAATTTTAGACTTTTTAAAAAATCTGCTGTAAGGTCTGTCTGATAAGCAGTAGAAGATTTACTTGTCATAAGTTGAACTTTTCGAAAGGAGCTGACTGGAAATTCTGTGGGAATACGACAGCTACTATCAATTCCAAGTAATGTTTAGTGTATAACGTCTATCTGTGAAGGTTTTTAAACGCACCATTGCAATCTGAAGAACCTATAACAATGTCTGTTGATTTTCCATCAAGCGATGACATAATGGAGTGAACTAGACAAACGAAAGTATTGTCGGTTAAGCGTGAACAGCAATACACGGAAAAACTAGATTCCGTGAGTTTTCATTCGAGCGAGAAATAGTATTTTGAAAACTTTTTGTGTTACGGACTTGCACGATATTTGACCGCCACCCTTTAGGGAGTTTGTATGATGCGTGTCGTTCTTCAGCAGTCAGCCGTTTTGCACTGTGTGATATGGTTGGCGGCATACGGTTCAGACTAGTCTGTCACAATGACCGAAGCCAAAAGACGCCTGCGCTTAACCATCACCGCAAGTGGCTTGCGCTGCACCACTTGCGGTTCCACTCACACACCACGTATCCGGTGTAAACCCGAAGGAATAAGACCAGTAGATGTGTGAGTGCGGCCCTAATCTGATGTATAAGCCTACGCAGTCAGTCAGCATGCACCTTAAGTAGAGGGTAGGCAGATCTTACTGAAAAATAAATGACCGTCATATTTTCAAATAGTTATTACGAACGCTTTCAGTTATAGCTCGACTGAGTCTGGTAGATAGATAGTTGTAACCAAGTAAAAACTGACCTGTTGCTTGTCTCTTATCGACCTTCAAAATAACCTCAATTTTGTAGTTTTGGTCGACACATGGTCGTATTTCTTCAATAGGCAATTACAGATTAGGTCTACCGCCCAGCAGTAGAATCAGCGTATCTTGCAAACCAGCAACCACCGCTACTGAGACCACGAAAACTTCCTGCGCAGGACGTGTGATCCACCTAACTCAAAGGCAAGTCGACTCACCACGCTGCGACATAGCATCGTATGATGTGGCGTCGTGCGTACAGCAGATTGTAGGCGATCGCATTGAAGCGGATGAATGTGTTTTGTGGATTGTACATAGACATTCCAGTAGCACTGAAACCAATTCCAGTACTCCACATAGCTTGTAGTTGATTCCATCGAACCAATATCGCATCTCGCTAATCGCCAAAAAGGAGAGGTTGACTCGATGAAGCGGAAAATGCATCCAAACTGTTCCGTTGAGTTGACTGTATCTGAGCAGGCTGTACCGTAGTTGATTCGGTCAGACCGCCTACACTGGGAGCTGAAACGATATAAATGTGGAGTCTAGTGCAGTGTTCGGCTCGCAACCGAACAGTCCTGACGACTGGCTCGTAGTGGATATAGAGAACAAGGACGGGAAAGTCGACGCAGAGGTTGTTGGAGCAGCTATACCAATAGGCTGAAATGAGCTGATACCAATACTAAGTCGACCAAACAGACCAGTTGTGGTGGTAGTCCTTGTCACATTCGCCTGGAACAAGCCTAGGGTTGGAATAAAATTTCGAAGCAAAACCAAATCCACACCAAGTTCCTTACATCGTTTGAATACGTCAAAAGCTTCATCATCTACCAACATGAGCCAATCAGCATAGGCGAAGAAGACTAAAGGAATTGATTCCTTCAACTTTAACCAAAATCTCCATTTCATCCGCCATCTTTTCATCGAAATGTAGTACAATGACAGGGAGTGTGTAGTCGCAAAACACTTTGGCATCGACCCATTCGCGATACTGTTCATACATTTTCAACAGCGAATTGCCGGGCTAGAAAATCAGTTATGGCAGTGGTGCTCCCGGCTATCGCAGGGGGTATATTCACATACTTATACGCATATCTATAGACATGCGCATGTATTTATTTACACATTTTATAATTTTATATTTGAATATATACCATGTAATATATACATATATGTATATACAATATATATCCATTATCACATACTGTGCTGATCTTGTCAAAGGTAGGTTATGTTGTTGATTATTCATCCACTCGTCGTTTCTCAATGGCAAGGATGAGGGATTGCAGATTACAACAATCAGACAGGATGACGCGCTAGTAAAACGTACCAGGTAGTACGATTTCGATTGAGTTCAGCAGAACTGAGTCGTATGTCACATACTTGAGTGACAGTCATTGCAAACAGCCGCATTACTACCCTTCTAACATAGGCGATCGTTGTGAAAAACAGTCATGTACGGCAGATCTATTTCCACGTCTTTAATCTCTTCCTCATTTCAGCTTTCCATAACACTCATGAAAGCTTGCTTTTCGAAACTATGAGTCTCAGGGTGCTCCATCGTATTTTTCCTAAAGAGACGCTACATTACTAGAAAAACCCTGAAAAATTGTTAATAGAGCTGGCCTTCTTAACTTTTGCGTCTAAGGACCGCTAGCCATGCGGGCCCTTTATAGCGATGTGGCTGCAACCGTCACCCTTAGTTAAACTTACGACAGCACCGCAATTTTTACTGACGGGTTTCTGTATATCAGCACAGTCTCATAGTTGGAATTTGCCAAACTGTCAGGCATTGGTTGCATCTCAAGTTCGCCGAGGGCTGCACTTGGAGCAGCTTCGATATTCTGAGTACAACACTTGAAACTTTTGAGGAGATTGGAGATTGGTTGACTAGCCGCCTGAAGCTTGGTCAACCGTGCTTTGTTTAAACAATGTTATTCTCAACGGTGTTTTTCTTGACATCTTCGTGAGCTGATTAAATGGAACTTACTGTTTCAAAGTGTTTGCATTTGTTTAGAAAGTTGTCAGCGAAAACTCTTCCTGGCTAGTAGCTCGGTCTTGTTCCTCCACACCGGCATCTTGTGGTAGTGGAAAGCTGACTGATCTTGATCATGCTGCCGACAAGGTGTTGCCGTTTGACATTTTCCAACAGGCACAAACAACGCTAGACGCTATTTCGCGTTCTGCTAAGTACTTCGGAATGCGCTTTGCAGCCTCAAAATGCAAAGTGCTTCTGCAAGATTGCTGTGATTACGTAGATTTAATGTTAGATAATGAAGTCATGGAGGTTGTTGACCGGTTTGTATACCTGGGAAGCTGTATTAGCGTGGAGAGAGGGGCGGTGTAGGGAATGAAATAGAAACGCAAATCTTTAAGGCTAGGGCGATGTTCGCTAATTTGGGAAATCCCTGGCGACAGGTAGATATCTCTCTGATGCTTAAAGGTGGTGTATATAGGGCAATGAAAGCTGTGTTACTTTGCGGCTGCGACAGTTGGCCGCTGAGATCGTTCGTATCGAGTGGCACCACCGAGTGAGAAACGAAGAGGTTAAAAGGCGGGTATTTGATAGTGATTATCAAACGAGTTATTTTATTAACTTCTTACACTTGCACATACCTCAGTAGTTAGTTCGTGTATTAAGGATGTCAGCTAATCGTTTGCCACACCGAGCAATCTTTGCTGACGCTGCGGCCGACTGGCGCAAGATGCGAGGTGGACAGAAGATGATCTGGCGTAGAGAAATGAAGTCGTTCACGAAGGGGTTGGCCACTGTAGGTCGGGTTCGTCTCCCGGGCTGGGGCCCTCGCGACTCACAGAGTCGGTGGCTTGAGACGTTAGGTGAGATGGCGGCTAATCGAGCTCAGTGGCGTGAATGTTGTCGTTGTTTGGCCGAGTTGTCTGTGAAGTGAGTGCACTTAATGATGCGGGGCAGTGAAAGCCGTAAGGAAGCTGTCTTGCTGATGACGCCTTACTTTCACTTACAGCTCGGTTGTTTGTTTGCAAGGTGTAGGCGCCTTGATGTTGTATGTTTGAATATAGACGTAGCTATTTTTAGTAGTTAGGTCCATTCCCTTTTTTCTATGTCTTCCCATACAGGGTTTGCTTTTTTTCCTTCATGGTTGTGTGGCAGTTAAGCATCAGTGTGAACCACTGATGTATTGCTGTCTATGATGATGATGATTATCGGTAGCCGTTAGCAATCGGATAACGCCACCTGCTTCAGACGATCAACTATGCCACACAACTTTGGATACATCTATTACACATAAGTCCTGAATCCACAGATCACTACTTTCAATCCATGGCGTCCACTTTCATTGTCGTGGGGCAGTTACTTACGAAATATGATTGGGAAAACACCTTTAGCCTATAACTCATACGTTTTCTGAATTATCTTTTACATTTTTTCTTCCACAGACGGGTTGTTCTGTTCGGCTCCTTTGTCCACAATTGTTCTTCCATCATATTCGTTATCGACTCAGTCTATTGCAAGAATTTTTCGGCAGTTTTGTTGGCGCCAATGTTTATCTGACTCCACCCAAGAGCCAAGGCTTTGCACCGCACTACGATGATATTGAAGCGTTTATCTTACAGCTTGAAGGTAGTAAACATTGGCGTATTTACGCTCCACGGTAAGTTCTTCATAAAGATGGTCTATTTAGTCTTGATGTGTCATATCTCGTGAATAGTCTGTAACTTAGTGCGATATGATGGTTCGCGCATTATGATGACATACCGGACCTAACTGAGCACCATGATGATCACACCAACAAGATCAATCCCACCAGGCAAACCAGTAAGTCTGAGAGATTTGGAACATTGAGTCCCTTTTAGCCATTTGAATAGAATAGTCAGAAGACACAAATTACGATATGAATTCATTTCGCACACTCTCGTCAGTCGTAAACGTGTGACTAGCATGAAAACAAAACCAACAAGACTTAAATGAAACGATTAAAAGTACAAATCGGCTGGATCGTGGTTGATACGC